>CAJQUW010007251.1:0-27238 GCA_907163375.1 Prostheceraeus crozeri
TCGAAGTAATGGGTTAGCTCTAAAACAATCACAATTTTGGAATCTTTGAGAATCTTGTTGAACCGACGAACACTTTCACTGGCAGGGGCACTAAAATTTTCTTGTAAACACTGTCCAAAGTGCGACATTGGTGAGACCACTAGGCATTTGCAAACTAGAATCTGCGAGCGTGTCAAAGGTCGCCCCTGACAACTGAGATCACTTTCCACAATCATGTGAACAATAATTCAGCTTCCTTTGTCATTACCGGAACGAATAATCGCAGTATCTGCGCAACAGAGAAAATTGCATTGTCTGCGCATTCGGTCTGGAGATAACATTAATCAGAACTGGTGGTCACGGCCAGAACTAGCCTCGAGGGGAAAGAAGACCAATTTTCCATTGAACGTAATGCAAATTCAAGTCTGAATTCTGACGAGCCAGAAGATTGAAATCACATTAAATCGACACAGTCAGTATATTTAGATCGTGAAAAGTCGAACGTTGTGAATAATATTTCCATTTGACGGAGGAAAATGAAGTCAAAGATGCGTACTTTTCACTTGACAGGACTGTCCTCAATCTTGCCGTTGAAGCTCATGAGTTCGTGTGTTACAAGCTGCTTCTGCAATGCGGGGGCTTGGCCAATCACACGAGTCAAAGAGAGACAAATATCTATGTCAATTTCTATCGCTTGCTACCAGCGCTTAAAACGACTGGGATAGGATTGTGCACGCTCTAGACTAACCCAAATGCAAATGAATCTATCTCTGGGGACTATTGCTTAGAAGTTTAGCAGCTAATAATAATATACTCACTGACATAAATAATGAAACCAACTATCATTGACTTGAATGGAAGTTTGTTTCATTTTTTTCTATGGTTTGAGATGATATCTCGCTTTCTATGTATCACCATTGAACTCCATATGATAAGGGAAATGATATAGGAATATCAAATTTCAAAATTTGATATTGATCACAGTAACAGCTAGAAGTTGAACAGAATCTTCACCTGCTGCTGACCAGATTTGACTTATGAAATGGCGCACGATAACTTTACCAGAGGAATGGCAATTGGGATGATGCGTTGTGGGCAAAGTTCTACAACTGTTGCGAAAGAAAGTTGATAAAATCATGAGTATCAAATTAAATGTTTTTGAGTAAAGCATTCGAGTTCTCCTTTTACAAACAACAAACAAACGTACAGTACAACCAAGTTTAAGTCATAAGTATTCATATCAGGACTTGTTTCATTCTTTTTGTCACTGAGTATAGCTACTATAAGAGATTGTTGTTGCATAAAGAATTTGATCAGCTGCAAAATTTAGCAGCTACTGCGGATTCACTGATAAAATCTTAGGAGCTACTAAGATTTTATTAGCTTCTAAATTATCAGTTGCATAAAACTGTTCATTCAGTTTAGCAGCTACTAAGATATCGGATTTTACTGATAAATTCTATAAGTCAAGACACACTCTTATTTTTGCATTGCACGGTGATTCTCGGGACAGGTACTACGAAATGAACAACAACGACAGGAAACGGGTGATGCGCAAGGAGTCCACAAGAGCTCGGTCTGTCGATGTATTTATGATGTAGTACACACAATCAACGAAAAGCTCTGAACAATTGGTTTGCTATCCAGCTGATATGCAAAATTTGTCAGCTCAGTTTTTGATCGATAAATGAACGTTATTTATACTCGGAAGCGCATTAGGCGAGGAGCCTTTCTTCCATGTTGCCGAGTTTCACTTACCCCATCTGCTAATTTCCAAAATACATGTATATTTTAAAGTCATCGAATTTACTGAAAATTATGTCCCTTCTCTCTTTTAATTCTTTCAAGAATATCAGCTTCTGTGCTTGAGTTAACATGTTGTCAAATGGCTATTCAGTTGATCACAATAATCAAGGTATCGGTTTGCAATAGCAGCGTTTTATGGTCAATAGGTGTGTGACGACAGTATTAGTAAGCCAATCGACTGCAGTCTAAGTAGGTCAACCTAATAGCACCTCATCAGACAGAGATTCCGCTTATCCGCTGATAAAAAGTTAATAGTAAAAATATAAGTTAATAGAAAAGTTGCATAATAGTCGTTTATGCAACCGAATTTTAGTGGACTGTTCAGTGGTTCTGTTTCAGTTCATAACTCCTAAATATCAGCTACTAACTTCTCAACTTTTATGCAATAGACCCCTGATCTGTACTCATTGCCACTACTGGTGGGTCTTTATTGCTAAACGGCAACACTGCGTCAATATGAAGGAATGCAAGCCAATAATTTTACGCATAAACTTTTTAGTTTTTTACTGGACAAAATTTCTTTTTATAACTAACTGATTTTAGCATGTGTGTTTTTGTATTATACCACTGATGAGGAAGACATTTTCTTTGAAATGGCAATTTGATAGATAAAATAAAATGGTGGAATGAAGCGAAGTTCTACAAATCACTTTGACTCAGTTTGTCAAGACATGCATGTATACTTTTAAGTCAGGCAGGAATAACCAACAATCATGACGGATTCGTAAAATTTGCGATTTCTTCTTTAGCACATCGAGAAGAACAGCGGGGAAAACTAAGGAACACAATCTTGCGCCCCAACATGACTTCAGATCATGCAAAGTGACAAACACGGAGCAGACGAGTAGACCGAATCGACGGGAACATGGCCAAGATAATGGTGCTGATGAAAAAGAAGATTGAATTACGCGATTGAGTCCTAACCGTCGAAATGAGTCTACAAAAAGACCAACACAGATCGAATACTTTTCTTTGAAGTCTACTACCAGTCAATTGATCAGTTGCGGTCGCTTCAGGTACCGTAGTATCTGCATTAACTTTAAAAACATAATAACTACCAGTAATTATAAAGATACACCATCTAATGATATTTCTAAAGAAATTATCAATGTTCAGTCATTTCTCTTCAAATGTCATTAAGTCTCGTAGTTCTATTTAAATGCTTTTTCACAAACATTCCTACTTCACATGCCCTTGCGGATCAGCTTCTAGCGAGCTCGGAAAATGAAGCAGGTTAGCTGAACCATGTCTATCTTTACGGTTTGCAACATGAGCTTGTTGACAATTCTGCAGGTCGATCCCCGAAGTATGCTGGTTCTGCCAGCAAATCAAAAAATTCCCTTCTTGATCATTTTTAGAAAAGTAAAGGAGTCTTCTTGGTTACATTGCTTCACAACCCACTCGTGGGCGACTGCTATCACAGTTGAAAGGTCGAGTGCTAGCCCCCTCATTGGTGTCAACTTGGTCAATCTGTTTTTCAAAACGCTAAGCATTTTCCTCTTACATTAGCCCGTGACGAAACTTGATCATGATCTCGTCTTGAACCTCAGTCCCTTCCCGACCTTAAATACCGATGATAATTGGCGCAGCCATAGGTGACATGGGGAATATCCTTTCCCCCCCCCCCCCATTTTCAGAAAATGAAAACCGATGGAGAAGAAAGATCATGCCTTAAATGTGAATGAATTCTATGTCCCAACATCCATGTTTAACTTAAGGTATTCCCTTCGATTCCCGTAACATCTGCACTGACATTCTCTCTATCCATGACTGAAACCCTCTTGACTGCTTAACCTATTACTTGGCATACACAAACACGTTCCTCTCAATCACAATTCTGTTACTGATACTTACAAAATAGATTTTGTAGAAAGTGTTTATATTTACCAAATAAATGAAAATCAGATTATACAAGAAATCATCACAAACCATCAAGTTAAGCATCATACAGACATGTAAACATAGTCATTACAAATAAATTTTGATTATACAGAACCATAAGTGATCAACTGACTGGATTAGACATACGAGTCACATAAAAGAAAAATGAATTTGCTCTGCGATAAGTACGCGCTTCTGGAAGTCTATAATGTTTTAGGTAAACGCTCAGGAACATTATGACACAAGGGACGAGACTCATGCTGACATTTCGGTAAAAAGGACAAGGTTCTGTTCAATAACATGTCATCAAGATTAGGCATGATGCCACATTTACAACCAAATGAACATGTAATGTGATGAGCTCTTTTCTGGCATACATGTAAGCATGGTTGTTGCACTATGGGTCAGAAGAGTGGCGAAACGTAAATCAGAATAGACAAAACCGCAGACCTATAAATTTCAAGAAGTTTGTTTGGAAGCAGCAAACCTCTTAGATAACGAATAATATGCAATCTTTTTTGCACCGCGCAGTGGTAGCACATAGAGAGGAAAAGTGGGCATCCCAAGTTAAATCATCACTCCATGTAACTCTAAGCAACTTTATATTGGAGACCAACTGAATATCCGGATACAGTGGTAATGGTGCATCGAATGAGCAAGTAAACAGAATCTGCTTACTTTTCACATAATTCACACGCATGCAGTTTTCATCAATTTAAGATTTAAACATGAAAAAACGGTCAGAATTAACATCAGAATGATGTGAGCGTATTACTTCGACCACTGTAGCGTCATCAGCGTATTTTATCAACTTAGAGTTGTCAAAAGAAATTTGCGGAGAACCAAAGAAGGCGGCGAAAAAGTAAGGTGACCTTGAGGCACACCGGATTTTACTTCAAGTAAAGGGCCAACCATACCATCCATCTTCACCCGTTGAACTATATTTTCCAAATATTATTTCAACCATAAAATGAAGCCGTGATTGATTCCTCTGAAAATGAAGTTAGTGAGTTGAATTATTTGATTGAGTTGTTGCTATTATGTTGAATCAAATCGTTTTAACCCGCGCTTGAAATTTTAGTAGATTAGTGAGATGCTTAAAACTGGTATAATAGTAATAAAAGATCTTTTCCTATTTGACAATTTTTGAGAAAATAAATGTTAAAATTTATGGGTTATGTAGCCTATCAAGTTTTGTTCTTCCACATGAAAAGGAAGGAATGCATTTCATTATGGGTATTAAGTTTTTCATTTAGATAATGTTAAAATGTTATCGGATGCAAAGAATGTCACACACCTGTATAAAATACTCCATTTGGGGCATCGGCATGTAATGGGTATTATTCGTTTAATACTGATTGCGCGTGCAATTCAAACTGTGTATGGTGGCCATTAATGGTATTTTAGATAATGGAAAGTAATTTATGATATGCTATTTGGAGCCATTTAAGTCGGCTTTCTATATCATTGATTTTTGTCCCCTTCTAAAATTTCCAGAAATGTCCCTGCCGATGCCGATACCGAACCTCATACTTGCCCTTAATCTCATATTCTAACTTACAAATCCATAATTTCGATAAGGCAATTTTCATTTATCAATTCATACGAGGGGCGTTCCAAAAGTATCCGGACTGAGTCCATAACTTTGAGAGTAATGATCTGATCCCTCTGAAGTTGAGGTATGTTGAACCCATTATCATCATTAATAAGCACAAAAAATTTCATCCCGATATCTTAATTGGTTACAAAGCTGCAAATATTTTAGTAATGTCACTACTTGAAATTTAGTGACGACCAAAAACAATATTTTGTCAAAAAAGAAAAATGGATATTTAAACATTTTTTATCAAAAAAGAAAAAGGGATACACGTTACAAACTAACAGTCTTCTTGTGGCAGAGCAACCGTCTCAATGTAGTCACCTTGCAACATGATGCACTTCTTCCAACGATCTTCAAGTTTGCGAATGGCAGACTTGAACCATTCAGGTGAGATGGACGCCAACACTGATCTCGTCTTCTGTTCCAGCTCCTCCTTTGTGTCGAAATGCATTCCACGAAGAATGCTTTTCATGTGAGGAAATAAGGCATAATCTGATGGTGCCAGGTCTGGGCTGTATGGCGGATGCGGTGCGATGTCCCAACACAGATCATCTATCCTCTCCATCGTTTTACGAGCGGTGTGGGGTCTGGCGTTGTCTTGATGGAGCAGGATCACTTTCGATTTCTTCCCTGGACGGCGATGTCGAAGATGGTGATGGACTTCTTGCAATACTCCACAGTAGTAATCCGCATTGATTGTAGTGGAGTCGGGAAGAAAGTCCAAGTGGATGATGCCTTGTTCATCCCAGAAAGCAGTCAACATGATCTTCTTTGCCATTGGAGAAGACTTTGCTTTCACGGGGGGCGTGGAACCCTTCGTCAACCACTGCTTCGAGGCTTCTTTGGTTTTGGGAGAGAAGTATGGCAGCCAAGTTTCATCAGTTGTCATGAAGCGTGCCCAGTATCCATCAGCTCCCTCGGTCTGAAGCGCCAGCACATTTTCTTGTGATCATTCCACCCTTCGAGTTCTTTGGTCTGAATTCAGCAGTTTTTGCACCCTACGAGCACACAGTTTACTCAATTGAAGATGGTCTTTCAAGATGCGGTGTACAGTTCCACGAGATAAGCCGAGCTTGATGGTGATTTGAGAAACTGTAGACCGTCAGTCTTCCATTATCACTTTCTCGACATTCGCGATTGCATGTTGGCTAGTGGCATCCGCTGGGCGACCCGATCGACTTTCATCGCTGATGTTCTGGCGACCTTCACGAAATTGTTTTGCCCATGCAAAAACCTGAGTTCGTGACAAAGCAGGTGAGCCAAGTTGATTGACTAGCCTCGAATGAATTTCTGTTGGTGTAGACCCCTCGAATGTCCAAAAGGCGATGATTGCGCCATGGCTCTCCGGTTTCTGAATACTCGTATCTTCCATCGCGTGACTCTATCGACGATTGATTAAAAAATCATTAAGTCATTAACTTTAATGTGACAATTCGTGAATCATGAACATCGAACGCAGCTCAGTGAAATCCATGAGACGAGTGCAATTCAATAACAAACTTTGCATCTGACTGAATCAGTCAACATTCTAAAGCAATAGAAGACATCAAAGTCGTGAGAAGAATTCATAAGAAAGAAAAGAAACAATAAATGATATGATCTTACGATTCTTAATAATCAATTTGGTCGTCACTAAATTTCAAGTAGTAACATTACTAAAATATTTGCAGCTTTGTAACCAATTAAGATATCGGGATGAAATTTTTTGTGCTTGATGATGATAATGGGTTCAACATACCTCAACTTCAGAGGGATCAGATCATTACTCTCAAAGTTATGGACTCAGTCCGGATACTTTTGGAACGCCCCTCGTATTTGCGTGAGAAAGCAGCTCAGCGCACTAATTATTCATTGGAAACTCATTACAATAATCAGATGTGAACATTTAGTGCTCGTCATTAAAGCTGAACTAGCTTTTATGTAATTAGCTAGAAGCTATTGCAACTTGAATGCTGAACTTATTTCGTGAATTATGCATACTCCGCAAGCGCATAATTTTGAATGAAATTTTAAAATCTTGGTGCGAGGATGAAATCTGACGATCAACTTGCATTGTTTACTGCACTCTGTCTGTAAGAAGCTAAATCGATCGGTGAAGACGAATACGATGTAGGCGTCGTCAGCTTGCCGGAATCGCGAGAAAATAAATACTAAGTGTCAAATTACAAACTTTTCAGGAAAATCCGTAAACTGTTCTAGCGTGCGCCTTTTATCATCCTTCTACTATCAACAAGATAGTTTCAAATATGAATTGATTCCAAGAAAGGACTGTAATTGAGTGTAATCCTGCCAGGCCTTCGGCGCACCTGAAAAATTATTTACCAGCATTTATAAAAATGAAAAGTGTCATCATTCATTTAAATTCGATTGCTTCTCGTGATAGCTGTGCACAGCTTCCCGTCTCAAAATCAGCCGCTCAACCTCAAGAGTGAACAGTTTTGCAGCACGTGCTTGAATCACAGCTGTTTTCTTCGAACAATTAGACACACAAGCTGGTCGTGTGTTCAGACGGAGCATTGATGTTCAGACAGAGAAAGAGAGTTGTGTGCGTGTGAGGCACGCGCCGCGTAAATATTGGCTTTCCCGATGGACATGATGCTTTGCCTTCTGTCCAATCTGTCTTCTGCCTTCTGTCTTCCAGTTTCTTCTAGTTTTTGCAATGTTATTCTACGCAATTCTTGATCGAGGCGCGGTACCTAAATATAGTAAGGGAAGCGCAACCCAATTGTTCCTAGCTTCGCTTAATGTTAGAGAAGCCAATACGTCAACAGTGGCAGATGGATGACGTTCAGACTAGACTGCGATCATGATGAGCGTTCTCCAATGAATGCAGATTCGGTAGAATTCCATAATTTGTTTTACGTGATTGATGTGACACTATGTTTAGTACTGCAGATTAGATCATAACCACGCCTTTCGTCCGAAGGGAATATACTGAAAATATGACAGTCGTCAAGCAAGGTAGGCCAACACCTGATATGAAATTGAAAGTACTCACACAGAAAGAAATAAGAAATACACAAGACATTTTAACGCATCAAAATTTCAAACATGTGAGTGACTGACCGGCCGTCAAAAACGGAAGAAACTGTTCGCCTTGCCTCCTTTTTTCTCGAGAAAATGTGTTCTGGACAGAGAGGGGATATAGTGATATAGCCGCTCCTTGAGTAAGGCGGTTAAGTGACATGAGCAATCACTTCTCATGTGCACTTTCACTTGACCTTAAAAATGTTTGGAAAATTGTTATTAAAAATTCAGTTTTTATGAAAATTAATGTTGTGACATGGAAATACTTTGTATAGAAATAGTATTCCAATGCCGAGTGAAGGCCTATGGTCAGGGAGCACGCGACGCCACTGCTTTTGAATGACTTTTCCTTAAGATTCAGTTTGCATCTGTCGTTGAAATTTTGACACAGGATCCGGATGAGCATTAATACAACTTTTATCTGAAAAACCGAAAATTGCTATAAATGCACACAGTAGGTATTGCCGCTGTCCCTAAAATGCACATGTGCGATTTTGTCGCGACAACCACGTGCTACAGATATTGATGGATACTATTAAACCCATTAACAGAATGGCGAACAGTAGCTGCGAGAAGAAGATGCGTGTAGTTCCAAACCGACTTTCCAACTATTAAAGCAAATTATTTGCATTTGTGGTTTCAAATATCCTACCCCTATTTTATGCGGACTCTTTTGAGCTCCTACACACACGGCGGGAAGCCGCTTAAGAAGTGAAAAAAAGTGCAGCCAAAAGCAGTGGTATGTTTCGATACTGCTTATCTAGTGGTGTTTGAAAATGTATATATCTTTAAAATCTTCTATGCCCTTCCTGCCAGAATACCACTATTTTCAAATACCACTAATCAAAAAATATATCATTACTTTTGACTGTACATTTTTGCAGCCCAAACATTATTCGTTCAAATGTTCATTTATATAGCCACACAGAATAGACCTACCAATTGTGAAAGTTCAATATCTATGATTTTCAGGCCAGGAGGTCATAGAAGGTTTTAAGTATATACATTTTTAGATTCCTCTGAGCAGGCGTAGACAATAGATATTATTTCCTATAGCTGCACGTATTATTTTGCCCACACAATCCAATCAAATGTTGATTTCTGGAGAAAAATACATAGAATGCATATTATGAAATTTCGATGTCTATGATCATCTGGCTAGAAGAGCATACCAGCATCTTAAGGCACACATTTTCAGAGCCAAATTTTTAGAGTCAAATACCTCTAAGCAGGCATATCTGATATCTATTGTTACTTATGGCTGCACTTTTTTACTCTGCACACACAATCCAATCAAATATTGATTTCTCGAGAAAAATGGAGTACTTCCTATGAAAATTCGATATCTATGATTTTCGGTTGTTTCGAGGACATCCTCTCTGATTTTGGAGTTTCTATGATGCAGTCGTTTCCATGGTCGTTCCCAAACATTATAGCACAATAGGCGTTTACTCGTTCCAGTGGTGGCATCAGTTTTTACAATCTCTGTCAGCTTCTTGCTATAAATATCAATTTAGAATTTGAATTATTTTTTTTCAAAAATTGATGTTTTGAGTATCTGTTGCAAATAAATGGTGGATGACTTTGAGCGATGAGTTTTGATCAGTTGTCGAATGTAAACGTCTTGAGACAATGTTGGGAGCTAGCTATCTTAGTTATGAACCGTGCTGAAAAAATGCAGTAACTGCTTGGTCACCCAAATGAATGACTTTTTGTTGACTTGAGATCGACTATTTGTAGCGCAAAGCTGACAGTGTTACTTATCAAGTTATTGTGAGTAGTGATTAATGCATATTGCTTTTATCCATAGAACAATTACATAGATGCACTCTTGGATGAAACAGCATATTAACTGCACATTAATTTGTACTTTGTTTGTGGCATATAAGTGATAAGACTTTATTTGGATGTTTGGTTATGTGAAAAATTGACAAATGCTCAATTTTCCAAAGGTACATTTTTTCAAATGTCAAATTTTTGATCAGCTCATGGATTAAGTTTGATGAACGTTGAATAGAATATCAGATATGCGTTGAAAGCAAAAACCACAATCCTGGGGGGAAGGGAGGCCTTATTCATCCACAACAGGCTCTGAAACGCATCGGAGCTTCTAGATTCCTGAACTTCTGAGGCAGTGTTTCGAATCACATGAAATTCACGGTACAACACATTTAACATGTGAACCCTCTAATGGATTGTTGATTTTGCTCTAACTCGCACATCGTGTATGAATGCAATAGCAATAATTTCACAATTTAAAGTAACGTGTTTAAGCAGATTTCTGAGTCTTGTCAACTTTGGGCTGCAATGATCACCACTTATGAAGTCAAACTGGTTGAATGTGCTAAGAAGACACCTATGAGTACAAAAGAGATTCATGAGATTGATTTGTGCATGGAATACTAGCCAAGCATGAAATGAGGAAGACTCGAACGGATGTTCAAAAGTAACCATTCCGAAGCATTTGTCAGATTTTATTCTATAGTCGTAAGTTCAGATGTGATAATGAGGATGAAGGACGACTCAAAGTTTTCAAATTGCTAGGAAAAGACATAAAAGTGATCCCTTGATGTGCCGCTACTACTGAAAATTATAATAAGTAGTGTCTACATAAAACTTGAATTTCCAATACATTTTTCGATTTCTATGATACGTTGTGATTCATGGACTTATATTTACAAAATACAGTGAAAATAATTAATACTGAAAATCGCTGCGTGTCAGTTATTATTTGAATCCTCGTTCCCACCTGTCATATAGAAGCAATCCATTATCACACCTTGCTTTAGGCTTGTCACACATTATGTTTCTTGTAATTTACATTCACAGCTCATCTTTAATTGATAAATGACCTGTACGCCCAACTGGAAATTTTACATAGGGCGCGCCGGAGATTTCGCCAGCTGATTCCTTCGGCTGTTTCAAATCAAATGTAAGCGTTCTCCGCAGCCATTTGTGGCCTTTTTCCATTGAATAAATAGGAAACAAAGTCTGCCACGAATCCCAATGATATTCAGCCATATTCCGGACGTCGGTGAAACTTGCAATCATGTCGGTACCTGCATTCATTGCTGCCATTTTAGAAATCTCTTTCAATACAATTTCGATTCTGTTATATGAGAAATAGATGCAGAATAATTCATGAGAACAGAATCGTGCAAATCACAAAAGATAGAGACAAAAGATAGAAAAGACTTGACAAGAAAACTCGAATTACCTAGTTCTAATTCGTATCACATGAAGTTTTGAAACTCATTCATTAAATACATTTTTCTTGCAAAGTATGCAGCAACGGAAGGTTCACAGCAAGTATTCATTATATGACCATGAGAAGGAAGGCAGTGAAACCGGAGAAAACTTGCCGCAAGGTACCTCGATAGCTTCAAGGACGTCGAAGCGAGGAAGTTCGAGAATAGAATATAATTTGATTTCTCACGAGACTAGCCTATTTTTTGAATAAAAATGCAAATGAATGTGTCAAATGCTGGCTGGATGAAAATTAATTGATATGAAATTGTTGAAGCGTCAAGGAAAGTTGATTAATTCATTTTCCAGTAATTCTGCTGGAAAATGTCTTCCGTCCTAATGATAGGAATTTTTAGAAAAAAGAGACACAATAGAGATGTAGATACGCTCGTATCCACACTCACTGAGTAACTTATGTTATGAAAAATACTCATGTCGAGGCTTCACAACTCACTTTTCGTTTCTTAGAAATCAGGGACATATCTCATACTGATATTTACCAATTGAGCACACAATAAGAAAGTTTCTATTTTATGATTAAAAAAAAGTTGACACAGAATTGTTGATTCAGTAATTGCATCATGGAAAACATGCATATATTATGCACTCATGTGTACCTACCAGAGATGCGGAGTCATCTCTGCGG
Organism: Prostheceraeus crozeri; assembly: GCA_907163375.1. Taxonomy (NCBI): domain Eukaryota; kingdom Metazoa; phylum Platyhelminthes; order Polycladida; family Euryleptidae; genus Prostheceraeus; species Prostheceraeus crozeri. Next base: position 12,186 of record CAJQUW010007251.1, read on the forward strand.
GATGCGGGAGATGGTAACCCGCGTCATAGATCATTACAGGCTTACGTGAACCTATCTTTAGTGATCATTGCTCTATCAATTATCAATCATTTTCGATGCAAGTTCATCAAATATCGCTTTAAGTTGGATGCATACAACTCGGCTCCTCCCTGATGTGTGTTTCACACGATTTTTCTCCAGTCTCTACCAGGCAGGAAAATCCCCATCCTTCTTCAAAAAATATGAGTACACTTTCGATTTTAATATGCGCTTTGGAGGAGTCATCACACACGATTAACGTGAGGGCAAGAGGCAATGTTCTCAAACAAACTAAAATTTCATTTTTGTCTCTGATGTGACCTTTGGTGCGTAGGTGTGATCGATGCTAGGAAGGCTTGTCTTCTCTACTAAATCACCGAGTGAAAAGACAATCCTTATTTCACTATCACAGTTCATTCCCTCAACTATTACAAGCTTTGTATAGCCTACAGCAGTGTCTCTGCACTTTTGAGTGCCCCCCTGCTTACTTCCGAAACTTTAGGTCCAAATTCAAAGGAAAATACACCAAAAGCAAGCTCTTATCTTGACGAATCAGAATATTATCATTGCTTTGATATTCAAAGTCATTGTAGAGGTCAAATGCCATTCTTCCCCTATTTCTTCCCCTATCTCAGAAACCATTTGACCAAATTCAAAACAAAATAATTAAATCAGAGCTCTTATCAGAATATCAGAAAATCAGACTCTTAGACGAATCAGAATATTATGATAAAAAGGTATGAGAAGTAAAACGTTGAGATTAGAAATACCAATAGATATTAGTAAGTTGTAGTTTGTAACCCGTTCCAATTACGAAAATGTCACAGTTTTTGAATTTTGAATTCAATACATCGAAGTCTAAATAGAATTTACAAGGGAATTATCATTTTCTGTTCAAATTGACTTGGGAACACTTTCTTTAATAAATTCTAAAATAGTTTTAATATTGTATAATAACACCTGAAAACATTGAGGGCCGGTTTCATGAAGCGGCATTAGCTCACTCTCGGTCGTAACTTGTTGAGAATCAATAAATTTACTCTCATGTGGCTTTCACGATGCGGTGTTAGTTACTACCGGGATTACTCGGGAGGAGCAATTTCTTTACGCCCGGTAGTAGCTCTACAAAATCAATAGATTTACTACCCAGATTTACTCCCTCAAGAGGGTAGGTATAACTCTACAAGTGAAGTCAAATGCGATCAGTTTCTTTAGTCGCTGCTCGAAATGGCAGGTTATGTCTTAATGATGCGTGCCCTGAGAAGGGAGCGTGTCTTCCGTGATCGAAATAATCCATTTGATTGTTATGACGAGACAAATTTCCGATTGCGCTATAGATTGACAAAGTAGTGTGTGAATACACTTATTTCTTCTATAAGGGGAGTCATTACATCTCCTACCCGTCGAAGCTTGGCAGTGTCTCCAGAACAACAAACTTTTACATTTCTTCGTTTCTTGGCGATCGACCAATTTTACCATGAAGTGAGTGACATTCATGGATTTTCTTCATCCACCGTGTGCAGAATCATTGTGCGAGTATCGAATGCGATTGCAGCATTGAGCTCAAGATACATAAAAATGCCGGAATCTCAAGAAGAAATTTTTTCAACAAAAATGGATTTTTACCGGATTGCAAACTTTCCCGGTGTTTTGGGAGCAATAGATTGTACACATGTGCGTCTCGTATTTAATGTCCCCCCGCAGAACGCTGCGATGTATGTTAATCGGCATCACTGGTATTCGCTCAATGTCCAAGTTGTATGCGATGCACGCTGCAGAATAACCAACATAGTGGCCAGATGGCAAGGATCCATTCATGATTCAAGAATCTGGGATAATTCTCGAATACGCATGGATTTTGAAAGCAATCGTTATCAAGGATACCTTCTTGGAGATAGTGGATATCCATGTTCACCAAAACTCCTAACCCCACTGCTTCGAATCAATAACGATGCCGAAGGACGTTATAATCATGCTCATATTCGTACACGCATGACAATTGAAAGACTGTTTGGACAATGGAAACGTCGATTCCCTATTCTCAAATATGGGTTGCGAATGAAGCTTTCCAAGGTACCACATCTTATTGTTGCAGCTGCTGTACTGCACAACATTGCAGTTAGCGATGGCGATTCAAATTTCTTTGATGACAATGAAGAGATTCTACATGTAAATACTGGTGATGACCATGTCTATAGTGGCAATCAAGCTCACGGAAATGTTTTTCGTCGAAGACTTATTGAACAAGTCTTTGCTTGAGGAACACATGAATATAAATCAAACCATCAACTTTTTGCCACAATTTCAATGGAATGAGTAGGGCTGCAGAAAAACTTTTTATCTCTGGAATTTTCTGCGCATCTGGATATCTAATAACGGGGACATTTAACTATTACATTAGTTCAATAAAAAAGCATTTCCAGCTCAACAAGTCTGCTTTTGGCTTTTTGGCATCGGTATGCCAATCTAGCATAGCTTAATTGTCTCGCTTTCGCTCGCTCGCTCGCTCTCTCATTGACCCTCTCCTACAGTTGTGAGATCTAATAACATCCTTGAGTAAATTATGTGCATTCTCTAACTTGTGCTTAAGGACTTGTTGGCCTGTGAGTTTTAGGGGCATTGTTGATGAATATCGGCTATTTGAAATTATGTTCATTCGTAAACCCATACAAAAATCCCTGAAAATTCATTTTATTTATGAATATGTAGGCACATTATCATGATTCACTGGTGCAATCCTTTTCACGATAATAAGAGATCGGTCAATGTTTATAATGAGTTTGCGCTCAGTGACATAAAACATTTCAGCTAGTGATGCAAAGCTACATAACAGAATAACAGGATGATTTGATTATGTAATGTACACATTATACATATAGGCCTACACAAAACAAGTTCACAAAAGCTGTCTAATTTCCAAAAACGATGTCCTATTCGTCTGAAAGCAGCTGCTGTAGGAAGCCACTTGTCATTCTCAGGCTCGTACTGTCTTGATCGGATTCTCTTGGCGGCATACCTCTGCATGCCGAGTTCGTCAATTTTTCCAGAGCCTGAAAAAAGGAGAGCATTTAAGACGCGTTGCATGCATTTGTTAAAGACACATATACTGACCTCAGCAATTCGCTCCAGTGCGGTCATCTTCCTCCTTTCAACCTCCAATCGCTCTCTTGAAATGGTGTAGAAATCAAGAGTCGATGGGCGCCTTGAGATACGATCCTTTGTCTTTTCCATTGATGCATTCGAGATTGATGCCAATACCATTCCTGATGACTCATTGTCCTGCCTGTTCTCGATTTCTGGGTCATCATCGCTACCATCAATGTCAACCTTTGAGCCAGAATGAGTTATATCAGCATCCCCATCGAAGCTGCAGTCAAGTGGCTCCAATTCCGTACCTATTATTTCCGATATCTGTTCATCGGAGACGGACAGACTTGGTGCCATATTCACACCCCCACCGGTCGCATGTGTCTCTCGCTTGATATGTGCAATGTTCTTTTTCGTTTTTGACTTCAAGCCTTTCCACAGGATCTTCAACTGAGAAGTTGATTTCGTCGTGTTGAATCCACTGTTGAAAGCATCTGTCAGGTCACTCCATGCCTTTTGCTTCTTCGTCAATGTCTTCAAAGACACGTCTTTGCTTTCTATAATTCGATTTGATCTAATGAAATCGATCAAAAACTGATGGTGGGCAGCAGTGAAGTTTTCACTTCGTTTTCTAGCTGACATCTCAGTACCTGTACTGTCGGCAATTTTGTTGAAAACATCACAATCTCCAACGATTCATTCAATGCATGCCGACGGTTCATTGGTTTATTATTTCAGCCAATGAGTTGGCACACGACTTACGCCACTGTATTAGTAACTCCAATGGCTTGTTAATGCCGCTTCATGAAATCGACTTTACTTCCCGGTAGTAGCTACTCCAGGTATTAGTGCTACTACCGGTAGCAGATAATGCCGCTTCGTGAAATTGGCCCTGAAAACAAAAATTCGATAAATCTGTCGTACATTCAAATTTTTGAAATCTCATTGTGACGAAAGTATTGGGCCGATGTTGTTCAAAATTGGTGGAAAGCTGTGGAATATGTAGAAAATAATCTACTTGGAGTTCGCATCTTCCTTCGTTCATATAATATTTGTCGGCTAAATATAATTGTCGGTAAGTGGGACAGCTCCTCCCCCCATAGGGCGAAGTTTAAGTCTGTATGAAGTCCATCAAATATTTTTCGCACTAAATGTAGGCTCTCTAAAGTAGTTATATTGGCCAAAACTAGCTGTGCTAATGCCATATGCAAATCTAGTGCTTTTAGATATAGGCTATGATAATTGTGTCAATTTTGGAAGCTTCCAATTCTTAATAAAGATATTGAAGGACTACGAACAAAGACTCTTGAAAAATAAATTGCTAAAATCACATAATTTTGAAGCATTATGTAGGATGAATCAATCAAAAAGGGACTTGCTTGACCATTCCTGTGTGCGCAATCTGTAAATAATCGCCGTTGACCTTGTGGATCAGCTACTACCCAGTAAAAAATCTAGAGTTGGGCCAACCGCGATAAGTTGTGTCGGGACTGCGTCGATCATGTCCCGGCAAATCGATGGCGGTGCAACGGCGACGCGTTGCCGCGACTGTAGCGAAGCAGCCGTCGACCAGTAAAATTGTTCTCGGTTATTCTCATCAATTACTAACCGCAATACAAGCGTGTTTCCGATACTGAAAATAATTGAGTATTTCTACTTACTTTTGATATCTATTCGAATTTTTAAAACTATATTTGATTCCACTTGAAAATGTATTATAGTTTTTTTCACAGTTATGTTAATCGTCATTGTTACTATCGTCACATGCACTGATTGCCTTCGATCTCCTATTCCGCCTTTACCGCCCGCCTTCCCGATCTGATGCCTGTTTCAGAAATTTCATAACTTCTTGCTCGATATCCGAGTCAGTCGCCCTCGGTATATGTTTCCGAACTGCCTCTGCAAAAAGAATAAAGCGTTAACTCGACGTCAAAGGAATATCATGATTATCATGAATTTACATTTTAACCAGGGCTGGGATCGGTTAACCGGTCATTCTTTGGGATAACCGGTTACATTTTCTCTTAACCGGTTAAAATCGGTCTGACCAATGTCTGATTAAAATACAATGAAAATGCACTGTAAGTGGAGGAATTCGGTCGAAACCCAAAGCGACAAGGTCTGTATTTGTCGATAAACATTGACAACTAAATAAATACGAGGAATCATCATTTAACCGATTTTAACCGGTTACAAAAAAATTAACCGGTCCAAGCCCTGATTTCAACAATTATCATTCAGAATAGGAAATTCTACTGTTTAACCAGATCATCACTTAATGTGACAAAGCAAACTACCAACCCACGCTGAATAGATGAATAGATTAGTGAATACATGTATGAGACTTATAAATACGTAACTTTTCAAACCCATGAAACTTCTTTTTTTGTACATCTCGTACCGGTATTGTAATACTTATACGTGTATAATTCTACATAATTAATAAAGCACTAAAAGTCATGGGGGCTTTGCAGTGTTGCCACTCTGTCGCAATGACAAAAACTCCGCGCGGCGGAAAATCCGCCGATTTTTTTATATCTTTAAACACGATTAAAGGGAATTGACAGTCCTCCCACGCTATCATCATGACTTTCTTGACAGGCCATGTAACATATCATCTTGAATTCCAAAGCTTTCCAGTAGTTTTGAGGAACACTCTCAAGGCTACATCCGTCATTGATCATCGTTTTCTGCATGTACCTGCCGTATAAACCAATACCTGTGAATGCATATTACTACAGTATGCTGATAATTTAGTTTTTGCCTTAGTTATCAGTTATGTGAACTACAGTTATAAGCCTAAATGTTAAATAACATTACTGATTAATCTATTTACGAATATCGATACAATCAAAATAATTATTTAGTAGTACTCTTATTTTCATAACATATCAAGTATTTAACAAAGTATTGGTTAAGTGATATTTTTGTAAAAAAAAATAGTACAATCTTTCAACGGAGTGATAATTCTTAATGCTTAAAAGTACTAGACCGCCTTCATCTAAGAAAACGTCATCTCTAATAGACCGTAACCAAACCTGATGGGTTGAAATAATCGAAGCATAAACCGTCTTAGCGGTAAACTAATTGAAGAACTGGGATAAAGTGAATTTCTTTCAGAAACATCGAGCATTTACATTTGTTTTTAGATTATTTACTATTGATTTGATAACTTAACCGTTGAATTGAGCTAAATCTTTAAGATAATCTCTTATCTCAGTTCATTAGTGAAAAATCTCAATACACAAACTATACTTTTATCTTTGATTTGAGATAATTTATGATTGAAAATCGTATTCTTATACATGAATGGGGAAAGGTGTATATTCCAACTGTCAGGATTAATTACAAAGAGCAAGTCAAAGATCAATTTATCATGCAACAAGATGTGACAGCACCAAAATTTCATAATTTATAAGATCATTTTAGAACATCTTAAGTGCAAAAACGGCGGAATTTTTTAAAACCACAAAAATTCCACCGACCCTCAAATCTGCACGGTAGTTACGAATGATATATTGATGTCATTTTTCGTCACAATAAAAGTTTTGTTATCAACTTATATGATACCCATATCATACAATCGAAAATTAGACTACAGTTCTTAGACGAAATGATCTTTTAGTAAAATGATGATATGATAAAACCCCCACCGAGAGCCTCGAATTTCCGCAATATCTAAAAACCTGTTCATGTGAAAATTTTAGGCTTCATGGTCTAAATTGTAACAGAAACACAACAGTGGGGTTCGATGTTCCTAAGAACGTTTCGGTTACCAAAATCTGATAGTGAAGCTTTCGTGGTTCATTTTAATCAATTTTAAGCGATTAGAGACATTTTGAATTGCCAGTTGCCGCTACTTCTACGAATACGTAGCGTATATGAATGTCTATATCGCCAGAATATATTCATTTACAAATCATTCTGATAAAAATTTCGAATAAAGTAAGAGAATCTGTATTTTAATTAAATTCTTACACGGGGAAATTGATTGTGTTTTGACAGTATAAGTACACAATTGGCTATAAAAAGGGGCTGCGGACTCAGTTACCGTGAACCAAAAGCATCGTGTCTAATAACAAGTTCAATGTTATATATACTCTAACCAAATTAGGGATGAGAGCATAGTTGCCACTCGAGAAAATCGTAAAAATAGCGCAGCCGACTGGGGACAGTCGGAAATGATAAAAATTAAGGTCGAAATTTTATCCGAAGTTAAGTTTACTTAAATTTACATGTACATATGACGAGTACGTTGTGTAATTTAGAAATACTAGTTAACAACTAGTAACTCGAAACAAAATACTCATTGAAAATACCAATTTAATTTCAGGTCACTGCGCAACAGCTTACGACTTCCAATCTGAATAACCATGTAAAAACGATAACTTCAAATCTAGAGAAAGATGTTCTATGGGTAGAATTGTGTCATTAAAAGGATCGTTATATCACGAAGACGTTGGTCCAACTGTCCATGGATCATGCTTCTCGTCCGTTTCAATAGGCCTGCTCGGATGTTCAGATATCAACGGGATGACCATCCTTAAAGCAGCTTCATTTTGCGCCTATCAAGGCCATTTCAAGACCTCCTCCATTAACCTAACTGCTTTTTTCCATGCCCGCTGAAATAGTTCTTACCCCTATCATTTATCTCATTGCCAGGTTTTCGTCCGACAAGGTAGCATTTTTGGCTAGCTCTACGAGCTGTGTTGAAATTCAAAATGTTTATGTAGTTAAGGCGCGTATACACACTGGTTGATGTAATGGGCATACAATTGACAGACAGGCGTCTTATTGCGCGCATGACTTCGGCTTGATTTAGTGGACTCCATAAAATCGGTCCACCAAATCCCTTTCCCTTGCATGTTAGCATGCTTGAATCTTAGCATGAGACATGTAGGGTGAGAGAAAATAAATCAAAGTTACACAGTCTGAAAGCCTAAATAAATACCAAATAGTGAATTCATTGGAAAAACACTTATACTGACGTGTGGATTTATAAGTTTATTGTTCTCAAATATATATCAATGTATTATAATATAGCACGCAAAGCTCAAACCAGACCTATGCATTTAGCTCTTTACACTACTTTAAACTTGAGAATAAACCTGGCTATACAAAATATTGAGTTCACGATTAACCATGATCTGATTTACATGCGTATCTGATTGAATCTGCAAATAACCACGGTTTCAGAACCTTTAGCATAATATTTTAGGCTTACAGATTTTGCCAAAGTTAAGCCGTTTATCAATTTCATATCAATTCAATTGAGATATTGTCAACTTAGATAGTTCTTTTTATATTTCAGTACATTTGAAAAACAATTGCCGGTAATTATAAAGTTATTTAAGAAAGTTGGATAAATCGTTTTCAGTTCGTTGCTGTTCGAACTAAGGTGTAGTATGGCCAGTGCCTAGAAAATAAAGCCATCCTGAGAGGGTGGACTACAATTTAATCTATAGAGCTCTTTCCTACCTATCCGATCTATATGCTCTTTCCTAAGAGCATAAGCCAACTCTTTACATTAGCCATTTGATAACTGAAGATGATGTTCAGGATAAAAAAATCATACGAGATTGAAACAAAAGGTCACCGCAATAGCACAATAGGAGGGTGATGTTGAAGCGAATGTAAAACTTTATTTAAATCTCTTCAAGTGTACAACTAATAATACCTTACGCATTTTAACATTTGCAATCCCAGCTGATCATAGTCTTGTCGGAGGAGGAGTTACCCTAGCCCACTCACGAACATGTATCACCGTTCGGATAAAAACACTTAATACAAGCACATTATTATATATAGACCGGAAATTATGCGCCTAAGACTTTAAAGCTTCCCCATCAATCATCAATCTGATTTGTAGATGCTTCATTTTTCTCATTATTAGGTATCCAAGTTAAATCCTAACATAGGATGCACATATCTATCAGGGGTATATTCAAGACCATTTACAGTATGCAATATTACAGTTATCAGTTGGAGTGTGATTAAAGAATCATAATTCCCATAGAGTAACTATGTTAAGTAGACTGGTAACTCCGCATTTATGGTAACTCCGCATCCCCAATGTGTATGCACTTTCGATTTTATTAAATGAACTCGGAATCAGAGTTGCAGAGTTGCGACTCTAGATGCAGTCGGAATTGTTTCCAAATGTGAGATATGCGCATTTATGCAGTTTTGAAGAAATTACAACGGAATTGACTGATCATTCATAAAGCAGAAGGAAATGATATTGTTTTACAGATAGTGCGTGTCTGACAGCCTTGGTGAGGTAATGTTTGTTAAATTGGCAACTCGATGACCTGCGCTATTGTTCTCCAGCTGAACCTCAAGAGAATCTTCTTAAGCGTGATGAGGCAACAACAACTAGCATGGCAAAATCACAGATTCAAAGACAATTATTTCAATTAACTTTAAAGGATGTAGATGGGTCCACATCACTATTCAGATTCAAGAAATGAAACATGCATTTAGTAAATCACAAAATCAAGCCTGTGAAAACTGAATTAAAAACTTTACATTTCAGCCAAGAAAGCAGGGATAATATTGCGACTTTTTCATGAAGACTTCCATTATAATACGGAGCATGAAATTCCCTTGATAATCAGCTTGATTTCCGCGTAGTTGGGATGCTAATTAGCAAATATTCATTCCTTTTGATATCCAACTTGTTTCATACTACTTACAACGGGGAGTCAACTCGGTAGTATTTATATTGGCAAATTTTGACTTTTTAAAAAAATGCTCAAAGAATTTTTTGGACCACGGGAACGTAATCTCCACAAAAAACTGTATCTTTTGATATAAAAATTTTCAGTGTATGCAGACACTTTTTTTGAGTCGACACTCTATCTATATATCCCTACTCTATGATAATACCGAATGTCGCGGCTGATCCCTATTAGCAAGCTTCGACGAGCCTTAATGAAACCAACGTCCCGCCGCCTCTTAGGAATGTGAATTTTAATGCACACAACATAATTCATAAAGATTTCTTTTGTATTTCTACAGTGTTTTGGACACAAAAGGGTCCAGTGCTGCAAGTTTTTCTTTAACATGATGCATGATGCTTGTGACTCTGAGTTTCGATTACCAGAATGTGAAGTTCATAGCTATCTGAAAATGTGACAAGGAAGTTAGTGCCGAGTGTGATAGTTGACCATCTAAGTTATTCGTATCGGTTTTGTGGGCGTTTATTATTGTGCTTCTATCCGTTTGAGAAATAACCAACCTGCCCTAATCACAGAATTAGATTGTTCAAGCGTATCAAAGTCACTGGTTGCTAGAAGTGCAAACTGATTCAAAACGATGGCACATGCGGGGACTTACTAAGTGGGCAAAAAGAAATTTTTGATGCCTTACAGAGATAGGAAAAATAGTCGTGCGCCGCTTGTGGATTCCTGTGAATTCCTTCAAAATGCTCCGATCGCCACGATTCCTTCAGATTCGAAGAATTCAGATCATCGCGCAAAAGTGTTCACGATAATGTTGGGCCTTGCGATCATTATTAAAAAAGTTAGCAGGCGCACGCAGAAACGTTCACAAACTTCTCTGTAGAGCTTGAAATCGAATTTGTCTCTGTTGTGTGATCCGGCTAATAGCCGTCACTGAAACGCCACACAATTTGGCGTGTTCAATGTTGCTCATTGTTCGATTGGCATGGTATTATGTCAGCAGATTGTGCCATTTCATTAGCGTTACATGTTCCAGTGCTTCCTTTCTAGTCAAACAGAAGAAGAGACGACCTGTCTAATTCTGTTGGTCGTCATAGTAGATATGCGTACAAGTGATGTGACACAAGCGCGTTACCTAAGGTATCAAGCGCAAACGCATGTATAGTTAATTAATTCATTCGAAATGGTGCGGATCAAAGTGTTTAAATATATCAAGTGTGGAAACTCCCCATTACTCTAATGTATTTTTAGTGGTGACAAATCCGCCATCTTTTTTCGCCAAGATAATTTTCAGATATTTATATTCATCAATTTCAAAAAGTCGCTGTGGCTAAAATATTTGGTAACAACTTCACTTTTCTAGTGATTCCTACATAAAATTTACTGCTTTATTCATTTTTCACATCAATTTTGATGTTGAACGTGTCATTTCTGAATGATATGGCTTTTATAGATGAAACAGTGGAGAAATTGTCTCATTTGGCTCTCAGATATTGTTTATCTACATATTGAAGATGCATCTAATACAAATATTTCCTGGAATGAGATGAAAGGAATATTTGCTCGCTATTTTAGCAACATTTTTGTGCTTTAGATGGTTCTTTAACGTTTCATCTGCCAGTGAAGATCAAATACGCGTGGTTGACGCACGTGACTCTTGCGCTTGTCCTAAAACAGCCCGTCATGCTCTTATTTTACTGATATCTGTGTTCATACATTGAGTGCACCAGTTGCAGGAAATTCCAACATCTTCATGGTAATTGAGCGAGATGTTCCCACGCAAATCACTCTACGCTTTCACTGTTGTGACGTCATGCCTAGTCGCTGTCTGATTGCTTTATTAACTAAGGAAGCAGACAGACAGTCGCTACTGTGACTGGTCACAAGACACACGATGTTCTAAATTTTGCTGTTCAGTGAATCATTATGATCTGTGCGTGAAATGGCGTCTGGTAAGTTGATGTTAATGACAGTTAATTGAATCAACTCAAAGTTTTGCAACACGAGTATGGTCACTACATCTGATGGAGTTGATATCACCCATCCACGGTTATACATTATATTTAGTAAAAGTAAATATAATTTTTAAGTGGCAACTCAGTGATGGTTAACTACATAGTCCACACAACCTCGTTCATGATGATGTTCAAGGTTGACAAACACTCTGTCTAATGGTCGATCTTGTAAAAAAAGTTTGACACAATCAACTGGATCAGTAAGTCGGTCAAATTTTTTGGCATATAATGAAACTATGTGTAAAGACGATACGTGTATAAGGTGCAATAATTTCCGCCATGCCCATTATGATTGGGCAACAAGATCAATTTCTCACTACTGATCCGATTCAACCCAGTTTACCGCATCATGAATGTTATCCGAAAAGCTTCTTCTAAGTTACTATGTTTAATAGCGAGCACCCTTTAATAACAATTTTAGTAGGCCTGTTTGAGAAAAAGTAGTGACAGCTGACGAGTCTTTTTGTGAGAGTACTTTCAAAAAAAGAAAACTTGCGGGTTTTTAATTCAATTAGTAAAATGAAATTAATTTTTAGTTACCAACAAGGCTTGATTTGATCCGATATCAAAAGACGTGAGGTTATTCGAACGCAATGTTGCGTGTAAATAGCCAGACAACTGAGACCAAGTTACTCCCACGAAAAATTGGGTACCAGCAGCCATAACTATACATTGAGGTTTTCAGACGCAACAATTCGTCGAAATGGTAACTATTTGCTGAACGGTTATATTTTTGCATGATCACTTCAAATATTCCGCATAATTCATTTATGCATTAACCGTTAGAATTAAGCAATTGCTTCTTAGAAGTAGGTATCTACTGAACACGTTACCGAAGTTTCATGGCATCAAATTTATAGGAAATTTTATAGTTTTCTAGCATATACATGTAATGATATACTGAATCTGTCTTCTTGGCAATTTGTAGTCGCTGCTCGTCCGCGATTCCCAGATGATCATCATTATTCTTCAGTAATTGTACAGTTTTTAATTTGATGTTAAGGAATCATGATAATAATTCATAAAGCTTTCTATAATTCATGTGAGCATTGAGGATCGTAGTACATGTGTATCCTATACATGTGCATCGTAGTGATTATTAACGTAGGTGTATATATACAACTTGCAATATCTGAACACACCAAAAAAAATGGCAGACTTAGAGATCTAGTTGATTACATCACAATTCGTTTTACTGTATCGGCCGTTAGATAAATCGAATACCTTCCATGATGAGTCTGACACCTTTGTTGCAATATTTTTATTTACGCCTTTAACAGAAGCTTAATAATCAAATTTTGATCAATTTAGAAAAGCTGTTTCTTCAACCGAAATTTATATTTATCATGAATTGAAAATGTCCAAAACAACTACGCTACATTTATTTTATAATATTTGCTACATAAAAACAATGATTTTTTATGGGTGTGCGCTGGGCTCACCTGCTCGCACCGAAAATTTTCGAGGTCATGCTGAAGCAATTATTATTAGGCCTTCAGGTGAAATATAGCTTGTTAAAATAAAGATAGCCTACATATTAGCAAGAGGAGCAACAGCGGGGTATTCACAGCGAAATAATAAAAATTCTGAGAGATTTCGTCGCCAAAAATGATTTGTCATGAACTTGAATCATCGAATTTTCGCCACTTCTTTCATGTTTTCCTCACCGCCAAGAATTGGCCGTGGTTTCCAAGGTATTTATTTCAACATCATGACACACAGAAATTGAGAGTTTGAATTGGATAATTTATTAATGCAATAATAATCGAATAATGCTCTCATTTGGATAAATTATACTGCTGATGTGTGTTTGATGCCCTGAGTAAAGCTCCCTAATGGCAACTGCTTTTCATTTCTAGACAATGCCCAGTAAATTTCCGTCATGAAAAAATGCTATTCATGTTTATTACTTTCTTGGAGTAGGAATAATGAAAATATTGCATTAGGAAGTTACTTTTGATCAGCCCTATATGTGTGCATTTTTGTCAACAACGTGAAGCAGTATGAGGCAATCAGTATTCAGTAGTCTATACTGCACTTTGAAATGCTTAATACCGATGTCAGATGAACATGTACGGTGAAATTAATTGATAATTATTCGCAACATCTAGAAATAAACTTGAATGAATAGCACTCGAAATTTAATTGTCACAAGTGATCAAACCAAAAGTCAAACGTTTTGTGGTTTATTCTATATAGCTTTATAATACAAATTTCGATTGAAGGCCTTTTGTGAATTGATGCATCCTATGATGTTCCAACCAATGAAATCAAAGCTGCGTCCCAAATGCTTTCATCTGCATCTGAATGTTTCGTGTTGCTTTCCTTTTTCTGTTGTGAATATGATTTTACTTTTCAGTGATTTGCCGGAAGCCGAGAACAGTTGTATTAATTGCTCAATATATTCGAAAGCAATTAATGCAAAGTATCTGCAGCTTAAGGCTGGAGCGTCATTCATCATTTTTCATTATTTTCATCACTAACAAAAACAGTCATTTACGTGATATATCAATAATTTAATGATAACATTTCAGAATTTGACTATTTCTTCATAAGTTATCTCATTACGGATCATCAAATACTGCTATTGATCATAGAAGGAAATACAAGGGAAAACTCTGATGTAAGAAGAAAATGAGATGTTGGGATGTCAATAAAAAAATCATCAAATTTCATATAGGATGCTTTCATAATCAGATGAAAAAATTAGGACTAAAATAGTAATATAATGTAGGTAAGGTCCATCATATTTCCAACATCCATTCATGAATGGAACTGTAAACCTGATCAATGAATGTATGCACAACTGGTCATCAATAAGAAAATGAAGTATTTCTAGATTCGATACAAAGATTTTCAGATGTTCAGTGGGCAAAAGTTTGTAAACACGTTCATATACAGTACATTAATGCAATCATAAGTCACCTCCTTAAATCGTATAGAATGGTCTGCAGTCGTCTACTAAGTACCTTAAATTTATGTGCCAAATCAAATCTAGCATTTTAACCATAGAAATGGATCTCCATCTCATGTTTTTGTCTTCTAGATGTCTACGGATAACTATGTAATTTTTCACTACTTCATAGTTTTGGCATAGCTATTCAGCCCCTTCCATCAATATTTCAATACTATTCTGTTGTCAATTGCGATATCGAATAAAACTGCTCATAAGAGCTGGCGAAAAAGTAATATCATAGCTGTCGCCGCAAATCAACCATTGATTCCATACTTCCCTTATATACTTACTTTG
>CAJQUW010007252.1:0-232500 GCA_907163375.1 Prostheceraeus crozeri
CGCCAATTTTTAACAAATTTCCACTGAGGCTAAAGCAATATGCTTCTGAAAAATGTTCAATGATTGCTGATCAGATGCAGAACTAAAAAGTACAATAATAATATAAAATCAAATTTTAACTTTCAATTTCAAATTTCAGATATGCATCCATAATAAGCAGATAATTTCTAATACAAAGATTTTGTATTTGTGAATATCTCTATATTAACCCTTTCGGCGCCATTGTCGACTTTAGTCGACAAGTTTCTAAACACTCAATTCTTTTGTTCTATTATGCTTTTATCTGGTATTGTGGCCGTGTGACGAATTCCAATCCTGCTGCCGGTGTTTTCGCCACATTTATTGCGGTTTGCACTTTTACCCTGCTGCCAATGAATGCACTGCCTGATCGATTCGCCAGCGCTGTGCCGCTCTGAGCTTCGCTCACGTTTGGTGAGAGTCAAAGGCAGTAAGAGGCAGTGCTTTTCAACCGTTGATTGGAAATGGCAAACTCATCGCGAGCCAGAAGATCCACGAGAAGCTTTACCGCTGAAGAAATTGCCAATATAATACAAGATTCTGATAGTGAAGTGTCAGATACACACTTTGACATTCATTCTGAGTCTGATGGTGATCAAAATCAGCATACAACTGCAAGATTCTCTGGCCAGCCTGTTTCCAATAGGCCTACTTCGCACTGTTCATCGGATACAAGATGGGAATCTTGTAGTAACAATTATGTATCTCACTGGCTACCTCCTTTTAGAAGAAGAACAGGAGTCTTGGTGGATACGTCTGACTTCGATCCTGTGGATTACTTTTCTTTGTTTTTTCCTGACGAAGCATTTTATCTTATGGTGGAACAGACTAACAAGTATGCATTGGATTTTTTTGATTGCCCCGCTGAATTGCCAAAGTGCTCTCGTTTCAACTCATGGAATGACACAAACCTTGATGAGATGAAAGCATTTGTAGCTTTACAAATTGCAATGGGCCCTGAGCAACAAAAATGAACTGGAGGACTACTGGGAAACTTTGTACTGTGTTGATGAATAAAATTTACTCTTTTCATAATTACATAATTGTTTCATTACAATTACAGAGGAAAATACAGTTTAAGTTAATGGAAATGATATAGAAGTAACGTAGGATCAAAAGATAGGAAGTAAATGATAAAAATACACGTTTAAGTAAAAAATCGAAAAATGACTTTTTTTCAACGAAAATACTTGGCGCTGGGAGCAACAGCTTTTGCGAATACTTGGCGCCGAAAGGGAAAATCTTAAGCGGTCGGGAATCAAGGGTGTTGGTGTCTTGCATTGACTTAATAGCTGTCATTCTCTTTCGATATTCAAGGAAGAATCCTTTATGTAATCTCAACTTATTTCATCAAGAATTGATGGCAAAATATGCATATAGAAGTGAATATTTACCGAAATCAGCCGAAATATTCCAAGCATTCAAATTGTAAAATAGCTCTCACGCCAAAGGTATTGTGACAAATTTATTATCCCTCGGCTAAAAGTTGCATAATACGCAGATAATAAGATATCAGAAATCTGGTGGCTACACCTTGCTTGGTTAGAAAGATATTCAAGAAATTCGCCAGGGGGCCAAAAGCGCCACCCCCCCCCCCAGTGAGGCGGGGGTGAACGCCCGCAAACTGCACTTGAAAAAACTTTAATTTAGAAAATTATTTAAGAATGAAAGGGTCAATAGCGGGAATTACAGCATTTCTATTACATTCCAGGCCCGTTTAGCTACATGTTTTGCATACATCACCGATCAGAAGAAGTGTTTACCATGATGATAACACACACATAACAGGAAGTGACCTGAAGCTATGTCATGTTTCTCACATAGGCCCTAATCACAGACTGCACCGACCGAGTAAGGTCATTTTTATTGAAAAACTGATCTACTTCTCATCGGAGCGACATTTTATTTTCTTCTATTCTTTCAGACTAGAAAGGAACCTGGTAAAACTCTGCAAACGCGCACGTTTGTCGTAGCCATGGGGTGTATATTATTCTGCGAAGGCCTGATTCCTTTCTCTTTTGTCACAGAAGCTTGTGCTGACTGCCGGACTACCTCACCATCCGAACAAAATCATCAACAAAAGCCGGGACATGGTATTTTCACCTTCATTTCATAAAATAGCAGTCCTCACAGTACACTGAGTTGTCCATAATTTGTAAGGAGTCCTTTTAATTTGTTGATGGTATGAGAAATCCAAGATTACCGACGCTGGCCTTTGCGCTAGCATGCTCTACAAGTGGGGCGTACGTGACTCCCCTAATTGCGACTGTGGACTTCCACAAACAATGCTTCACATCATTGAACAGTGTCCGTTATATTCTCTACCTGGTGGTGTTAAGGAACTTTCATCTGTCTCAGACAATGCTGTTCGCTGGCTTCAACATCATGCCATGTTGTAATGATCATTATGCATGCGAATATATATATATATATATATATAGATAGATAGATAAGAAATGTGCGCTCCTGCCCCACCGAATTGTACTCTCCTGCCCCACTTGTACACTCCTGCCCCACGGACGAATATGAAATGTACGCCCCTGCCCCACAACTGTACGCTCCTGCCCCATGTGCACCCCTGCCCCACTGACTCTCCTGCCCCACGTATGAGCTTTTGCGGAATATGATTGTGCATTGATATGTACTGTTGTGAAAGAAGTTCTATGGCTGTCACAGCACCTATGCCTGGTCCGACGATTGCTGTAAGCCCTGGTCCCTTCAATTTTCGTATTTAGAGTTAGCTTTTGCGGAATATGATCGTGCTGTGATATGTACTGATATGAATGAAGATATATGACAGTCAGAGCACCTCCAATGCCTGGTCCGTCGATTGCTGTAGGCCCTCAATTTTTGAATTTAGAGTTAGGTTTTGCGGAATATGATTGTGCATTGATATGTACTGATGTGAAAGAAGTGCTATATGGCTGTCAGAGAACCTCCAAATGCCTGGTCCGACGATTGCTGTAGGCTTTCAATTTTCGTATTTAGAGTTAGCTTTTGCGGAATATGATTGTGCTGTGATATGTACTGATATGAATGAAGATATGTGACAGTCAGAGCACCTCCAAATGCCTGGTCCGACGATTGCTGTAGGCCCTGGTCCCTTCATGTACAAGTGGGGCAGGAGAGTACAATTCTCGGTGGGGCAGGAGAGCACATTTCTTATATATATATATATATATATATATATGTATATATATATATATATATATATATATACTTGACTAAAGCACATTTCATTCAACATGCCAAGTCCTTTCGACCGTCCACAGTGGTCATTGGTAGAGCACTGTCATACAGAGCATATGGAAGATTAGAAACCTTACACACACTGTAAACGGTAGAGTACGAAATCTGGCTGATTTTGACTACAAAGCTGATGCACAAAACGAGAATACCAAAATATACGAAAGCGCTATTGTTCGTGCTCATACACTACGAAAGCGATAGGCTTTCCTATTGGATGAAAAAGTGAATCCAATAGGAAAGCCAATCGTTTTCATAGTGCGTGAGCACGAACAATAGCGCTTTCGTACATTTTGTTATTCTCGTTTTGTGCATCGCTTTCGTAGGTAGCTTTGGTACTGCACAGTCTGTAGTGCAGAGTGATTTTGACCACTTTTAAGCAATCTATCGTGAAAGTTCTTGGGAGATCCGTTTGGAGGAAGCAAAGACGAAATATTGCAACGAAGAAGCAAAATAATATGTGATGTCGGAATTTCTCTAGCTTCAATCTTCTCCGTTAATGTTCTTTTCGTTTCAATTTCATAATTTATTCTATTTTCATTTATTTGTTTATTTGATTCTAATTTCTAACTATTCTTGAACCTAATTCGTCGTGTTTTTCACATTCCAGCTGCTACTTTTCTTTAGAAACACCTTCAAATCACAGACCACTCAGCGACGGCCTGCGACTATCAATATTTCCAACCTTGATCGATTTTGCCATTGATATCTTAGCAATTATTTCTACCTTTGTATCATCATCAAGCTTGTTCAATTTTTTCAGGGAAATAAGTTCTCATGAGTTCTGAAGCTATATATTTTCTACTGCCTTTATTTTTGCACACATTTTGGAAGTTATTATTGTTATCCATGTTTTTAAGCTGTAAGAAATGCATGTTAATATTGTTTGCTTGATTTTTTGTTAATAATTATCTATCTCACACGCACACTCAAAAACCGAGCATTCTCAGTCTCCAATCTGCCGTGTATTTACAAGGCGAATTGATACCTACTGTGCTTGGTACTTGTCTATTCGAAGCAGGGATACAGAGTCGGAGTCCCGGAGTCCTATCATTTTTGCTGGAGTCGGAGTCCTATCAAATGATAGGACTCCAGACTCCGGCCTGTAACTAGACCCAAAATATAAAACAGACAAATTATTTATCCTCGTGCATAGCTGTCACTGTCTTGATGTCAACTTTCTCCGTCAAACAAAAGTACAGAGGGTCACACCAAAGGTCACATCAGAGTGAAAAATGAAATACTAGTTTGTTTGATAACATTACCTTTTAGTCTTACTCTCACGTTAATCGTGTGTGATGGCTCATCTCAAGCGCATATTAAAATCGAAAGTGTACTCATATTTTTTGGAGAAGGATGGGGATTTTACTGCCTGGTATTGGAGAAAAACCGTGTGAAGCACACATCAAGAAGATGGGAGGAGCCGAGTCAATTAATTATGGGAGGAGCATTCAATTAAAAGTGACATTTGATCAACTTTTATAGAAAATGATTGATATTTGATGCAGCAATGATCACTAAACATAGGTTCAGGTAAGCCGATAATGATCCATGATGTAAGTTGCCATATATATTGGCCACCCGGAGTCGGAGTCCTACTAACCTACTCGGAGTCCTACTAAAAAATGATAGGACTCCGCATCCCTGATTCGAAGGCCTCGACATGAGGAGTAAAATTTGCTTTCATCAGGCAATATTTGGCTTCGGTCATTACCAAGACTAAGATATTAACTCAGTGAGTCAAAACTCACATGAGTCCTCTCAATTTGGACAATCTCTTTAATTTTGTTGATTCTGAAGCTCTTTATGAATTACTGCATCCATGAGTGAGTGAATGAATGAATGGCGTATAATCAAAAAGTCCAAGTAATAAACATTGTCAGGCACCAGTGCAGAAAGTTCAGACAGAAGTAGTTCAACACAAGAAAAATTGAAAACAACCAAAAGCTTTAAACAAGTTGGGAAATTGCATTAGTGACAACAGCATAGCAATGTTATAACATGAAACCGTCATTAACTCAGCGGCACATTTGAGGGGAGAAAAGAATTTGACCTAGCTGCAGTCGCACACGATGGAAGTTGACATTTATGGGTTTGTAGTAAAATGTGTCATTCACAGTGATCAAAAATAGCTTGTATGAAGCAATGTTTCTACGATAGTCCAATGGCACAAAGCTTGAGCACGTTCACGAATTTGAAAGACAAATCAAACGATGACAGCGTCTTTACAGTCTCTCAACAGCATTCACTTCATGCATGTAAAGGTTCAAGAAGATAGGAACACAATAGTCTAAAATAGATCTTGCGCACTCAAATAAATTTGTAACAAAGTCTCCAAAGGCATGAAAAGCAAGGCGATGAAGTTGGCATTGACTCCAGCATTAACCTTTTTCAGATCATTTGCTTGCATTTCAAAATTCACGTGTAAGTACATTCTCCAATCAGGAATTTGCTCATCAACACCACGAACTCCAAAAACCATATAGTCTGGGAGCTAGCGTGAAGTTGTGTAGGGAACGAGGTAGTACATAAAACTTTCACATAGCATAGTACACCTCTAACCTACTGCAAAACCTCGCGTCTGCCGGATCAGATCATTTGCTTTTCAGAAATAGAGAGGATAACACAATCCTATGTATTTCCAATGGTAAAATTGTGACATTTAAGGTGTTGACTCCATTTTTTCGAATTTTTGCTCATAAAGTTACACAAATTGGTATTTTGTTGAACTGGTTATTATAGAAATCATCTGCAGATCATGATCTTTCAAGTGAGTTATCATTCAGTGACAGAGGATGAAGTAAAGTGTACAAACAGACACTTTTCGTTAAAGTATATCAACAATTTTCCTGAAATTTCTATGTTAAAATTTGCAGCTACACCAACGAAAAGTGTCTGTTTGTAATAAAACATCATTATTATGTTTAATATAATTATGAAAGTGGAATAAGAATGACATATTATATAATATCCATTTATTTGTTTTATAAGACATGACTTTGAAGGAAAGCTTTTGTGTCCATAATGAAAACAGGAATTAGTAGAGCGACTTGGCAGCTTTATATTTACAGTTCAGCTGAGTAATCAAGCGGAACGGGAAATTAAACACATGCAAAGATGAAGAAACATCATAGAAACCTGTATTTTTAAGTGATCGCAATAATTTTATAGTATATTGACGCGCATTGTTAACGATTACACGCAATTGCTACAAAGACGATGAGAGAAATTGTGATTGACTTCGCATCGCAATTAGACGAAAAGTTGAAATGAAAAGTTACTTCTCCTCTCGATTATTTTCTTACAATATAAAGCGTTAACATTCCGTGATTTATCTAAACAAGTCGGTTGAAGAGCACCACCGACTTACTTTTGATAGCTTCATTGATGTCAATCTATGGACAAAATGAATAACTTGAATGTGATCGTAGATACTTAGATTGGTGTGAAAAAATTGCGATCATAGTACTTAAATTACTGAAACCATCAACAGTTGTTGATTTTTGCCTTAAGTCCGCAAAAGTCTACAGTGCCGATCAAAAGTCTGAGACCAAGGGTATAAAATCTTGTTTTAT
Organism: Prostheceraeus crozeri; assembly: GCA_907163375.1. Lineage (NCBI taxonomy): Eukaryota > Metazoa > Platyhelminthes > Polycladida > Euryleptidae > Prostheceraeus > Prostheceraeus crozeri. Next base: position 6,840 of record CAJQUW010007252.1, read on the forward strand.
TGCTTAAAGTCATAAAGCAACTAATTAGTTATCATATAACTTTGTTTTTTATCATGTAACAAATCTTCCTTTTTTATAGTATGATCACAAGTCTTAATAACACATATTAGTATTTCACATGCTGCCCCTTGACTTTAAGTAGGCCTACAACTTTCGTTCTTGATGTCATTGAACTTATCAATGATGCACAGTACCCCAACGTAGCATGTTGAGTCCATGCGAGTTTGATTTTCTCCCTCAGATCGTCAACTCATGTTGGATTCGTCTCAGCAACACGGCATTTCAACACATTCCAACAGTGTTCGATTACATTCAAGTCTGGCGAGCTACCAGGCCATTTCGGTATTATAGAATGATTCACAGACTTAAGAAAACTAATCCAAGAGCTTCTGCGCGATTTTACGATCTTGTCTTCCTGAGGATACTCCATTCATAAGGGTTTCAACAGTGAAACTAGGATTACAGAAAGATTTCGGCCTACGCGCTTATATGATTTGTAAAAAGCCTAAGCTATCAGTCAAAAATATCAAGGATCGTTTGGACTTTTGTCGACTTTGCGCAGATTGGACTGAGAAACAATGATTATGCAATTTTCATCCAGCGTGCTGACAATACGAAGACCTTCCGGCAAACGCTATAATCCACGGTATGCCTTCCCGACAATAAGACCTTACCCATCAGTCACGGTCTGGGGTGGAATATCATCTCGTAGTCGCGGATCTATTTGGATTGCACGCGCCAATTCAACTGTGACAGAAGCTGTGTACTTGTCCATCCTCAAGAGAAACTCCCTACCTGGTTGCCAATAGCTGGATGTGCCATCTTACACCAAGAAGGGACTCCTTGCCGCAATGCAAAACTCGTGAAAAACTGGTTGGTGTCAACATGAAAACATCTAAATATTACCGAAATGGCCTGGTAGCTCGCCAGACTTGAATGTAATCGAACACTGTTGGAATGTGTTGAAATGCCGTGTTGCTGAGACGAATCCAACATGAGTTGACGATCTGAGGGAGAAAATCAAACTCGCATGGACTCAACATGCTACGTTGGAGTACTGTGCATCATTGATAAGTTCAATGACATCAAGAACGAAAGTTGTAGGCCTACTTAAAGTCAAGGGGCAGCATGTGAAATACTAATATGTGTTATTAAGACTTGTGATCATACTATAAAAAAGGAAGATTTGTTACATGATAAAAAACAAAGTTATATGATAACTAATTAGTTGCTTTATGACTTTAAGCAATGAAACAAGATTTTATACCCTTGGTCTCAGACTTTTGAGCGGCATTATATATATATATATATATATATATATATATATATATATAGCAATAAAAAAGTAACAGAGATGGATAAAAATAATAATAATAAAATAATCCCGCTTCCAATCAAGAAAAACTAGCCGTTGAAATTGCCCGACCGGTTTCACTAGCTGCCTGCTAGCTTATCAAGGGCTACTCATTTAATGAAACAAAATTTGATTCAGACTAGGGCAGAATTTCTACATACATGTAGGAATGAAAAATTATAACATAGACATGCAAAATTCTAATCACACAAAGAAATAGGGGAAATGAAAAAGATATCTCACGAAGCAGATTGTATTACAACAGCGCTATGCTTAATTACGGTTAAGGGTAGGTGTAAAGATGTTCATGCACTGTTTTTCCTTTATTTCTCTGTAGGACCGATCACAATTGGCTGGTAGTTTCATGATAGGCATCACATTGAATGGAGGTCATTGTTCTTGGAACACATAGATATATGTCTGCTTACATTCAGAACACGATAGTCCTCATCCCTTACTTGCTGACGATGTACTCGTACTCTAGCACGTAGGCAGTCACCCGTCTGTCCGACATAGAGAGAAAGACAGCCCTTGCACTGTAAAATATACACAACATCACTCGAATTGCAATTCATGTTTTGTTTTACATAGAAAGTTTTGTTCTCATTGTTCTGTTTATAATTGAATTTTTGTCCCGTAATAATTGCTTTAATTAAATAATTATTACGGGACAAAAATTCAATTATAAACAGAACAATGAGTCTGAATCAAATTTTGTTTCATTAAATGAGTAGCCCTTGATAAGCTAGCAGGCAGCTAGTGAAACCGGTCGGGCAATTTCAACGGCTAGTTTTTCTTGATTGGAAGCGGGATTATTTTATTATTATATATATATATATATATATATATATATATATATATATACTACTGTAGTCTGTAGTATCATCTGCCGGGACAATGATAATGCAAATCTCAGATTCCGTGAAGCTGTATATATCGATAAGTGCAAACCTAAGTTAAATAGCCGGACTGAGATGGAAGACTACAGAGATTTCTTATTTTGCTAAATGCAATCTGCAGGCCCTTATCAATATTGAAGTTTATTAAAAGTTAAAACTATGAAGTCATCATCCTTTTTATACTCCCTTATGAAATTGACCGGTGGTCAATGAAATACGCACCGGAGATTATCATAATGTGTCTAATTCGTACATTCCCATTCATTTGCCATTCATTTTCGGCAAGATCTTTTGCCTATGAAATTTTTTAAAGAGTGCATTGATTTGCTATCACCATTTCTATCTGTTCTCGTAAACTCCTCAATTATAAATGGCAATTTTTCCGTGGGCCTTGCGACATCTTGTGTATCTCCCATTCTCAAGAAGTCCTGTCGTGATAGTGACCAGCTGATGTCTTATCGTCCAATCAGTAATCTACCAATCCTCTCCAAGCTTATTGAACGGATTGTCCTTAAGCAATTGAATCTATATTGGACATCTGGAGAATTGCTGTCGACTGTCCAGTCTGCTTATAGACCATGCCATAGTACAGAGACTGCGCTCGTCAAGATTTCAAGTGATGTGCTGAGTTGCTGACTGCGATGGATCGTGGGTTCGTCACGTTGTTTTCATCTTTGGACCTTTCGTCTGCATTTGACTGTGTGAGACACGATATTCTCCTTGATCGTCTCAGATTATCATATGGATTGCGTGGCATGGTCTTGAAATGGTTCCATTCTTATCTTAATAACCGATTTCAATATTTTCACTCAGGTGACACTATTTCGCCCGTTTCAACGGTGACTTACGGCGTGCCCCAGGGCTCAGTCCTTGGGTCAGCGTTATTTTCATTATACATCATGGACATTATTCGGCTAGTACAAAATTTCAATCTGAAAGTGCATGTATTTGCAGATGACATTCAAATATATGGATCTTGTTGTCAAAAGAGGTATCATCGTTGACACAGGCTATGTCTAATTGCATTTGTGCAATGAGGAATTGGTTGTCCTCCAATGATCTTTATCTAAATACACAAAAGACAAACATGATGTGGATATCGACACGTCAACGTCTTGGTGATCTTGCTGATATCCCGATTATCATTGGTAATGATTGTGTGTATCCGGTTTCCCAACTTCGTTGTCTTGGAGTCACGTTGGATTCTACATGGTCTTTTTCGCATCATGTCACGAAGATTGTTGCATAAAGTTTTGATACTCTATGAAAGATACGTTCGGTTCGACGATCTATTACACGTTCACTATCATCGACATTAGTCACATCTCTGGTATTTCCTAAGCTGGATTAGTGTTCATCTATTTTGGCAGGTATACCCGAAGACCAGATCTCCAGACTCCAGCGTGTTATCAATGCTGCTGCCAGGCTCATTTACAGTCTCCCGAAATTCTCTCATATCACGCCTGTGCTCAAAGAACTGAAGTGACTCTCCATGAGATCAAGGATTGACCTGCGCATTGCTACCATGACTTATAAGTGTCTGAATGGCTGTGCGCCTGATTACCTACGGGAGCCAGTAGTGCCTGTTAGCTCACTTCCGAACCGATCACGTTTTCGTTCGTCTGCAATGAATAAGCTCCATTTGCCCAAACATCGGTTGAAAACGGTCGCCAAGAAACATTTTTCTTCAACATCTGCTCATCTGTGGAACAAACTGCCCAGCACTGTGCTATCTTCTAACTCCATTCGCATGTTTAAAAGCTCGACCAAGAACTTTTTAATGACAGACTGATTTTTATATGTAAATATCATTTCTTTTTATCGTATGTACAGTAGCCTTGAAGCCTTTTGTCATAATGCTACTATTCCTTTTAAATAAATCATGATCAAATCAAATCAAATTCCCAGATTTTCTAATTCTTTTATCTTTACATTGATGACGTTAAAATTATACCGGCATATATTCTCAACATATTTCAACTTCTGTTTGCTGGCAAATATTCTGTCAATGTCATGTTGAATCTATTTGCTGGTAGAAATGAATTCATCTGTTGTTTTGATAAGTAATACAAATGGAAAAGAGCCAGGAACATTGCGTGCATCCAACGTGAGATATAGATACAAATGAACTTTTCATTGTCTTTCAGCAAAGTTGTCATTTTGCACAGGAATTGATAAATTAGGAGTGGAGTAGAATCCATCAGCGGTCTTGGAGATCAGACACTTTTATCAATGGAGTCAGGTAAATAGTTACAGGATGAGATATTCCGTTCGTCCCGGCTGGACCCTAAATCTCAAACTCGCTATGTCAACTGCCAGCAATTTGCCTCTTAATAGCTTTGTTGCTATTTTAGTCCAAATTTCTCCTCATCGGAGCGTAAGTTGGGATCTCATCAAAGATGCATAGTCTCTCGGTACACCGACAATGCCTTTAACACAGCCAGGAGGATGCGATTTATGGTGCCCGAATAAGTTAGCAATTCAATTTAACTGGCGACGGACATACATTGCTCACGTTCTAATAAATAACTCAGGACGGAACTCTCAATGATGGCAATCTCTCATCATCACTTAAATGACAGCGGGGGTCAGTGATTGACAAATGAAGACATTTCCTGAACTCTGTTATCGTACACAATTCATACAAGAGAGAGGGGGAGAACGGAGGGAGAAAGGACAGAAAGGGGAGAAAAGTTGAGTGAGAGCAGAGAGAGCGAGGGAGGGAGAGAGAGAACGGAGGGAGAAAGGGCAGCGAGGGAACACGGGAGAAAAGTTTAGTGAGAGGAGAGAGAGAGAGGAGAGGCAGCGACAGACCGACACACACAGAGTGGAGAGAGAGAAGAGAGAGGAGAGACAGCGACAGCGAGAGAGAGAGAGAGAGGGCAGAGGGGGAACAGAGGAGAAAAGTTGAGTGAAAGGAGACAGAGAGAGAGAAAGAGAGAGCGTGGGAAAATAGAGGGAGAAATGACAGAGTGGGAACGGGGGAGAAAAGTTGAGCGAAAGGAGAGAGAGAGAGAGAGGGAGAGAGCAATTAAAAAATAATTTGATCAAGTTAGTGAGTAAAACATCAAATTAGCATTTTGAATTTTTAGGGAGAAATAGAAATCATGCTCACATAAATTGACATTATGATTCATGCACTTGTATATAAATTGTGCTCATTCATGCTGATATGTCATTCCATGACATTAAACGTTTAGTACTTGTTCCATTTGTAACCATTTGTAAATATTCCCATGTTGCTCATCACAAAATGCAACATGTAAATATCACAACGAATTTATAAACTTTTTCAGACACTGATTTCACAGACTTCATTCATCTTAAAACTCTCCATTGCTGCTGTTGCCGCTTCCCTCGTCTCTGTATCTCTATTCAACTCATCATTTATGTAATTAGTGGCTTCATCTGTCATCAGTACTATGCAATATCATTCATGCCATCATTCTCATCCTATGTTTGTGCCAAATTGGCCAAAGGAGAGAGAGTGAGGGAGAAAAATTGTCTCAAAATTCATGGCTACCAGCATGGTCTGCATTACATGAAAGACGGTTTAAGGATAAATTTCAGGTTCCAAAATGAAAAGTTGATATGTCACAACCGGTTTCAGTCTATTTTAGACTATCATCAGGTGTATGTACAGGCATGGAAAAATCGACTTGTATACTACATTGATTAAATTAAAAGAGAAGAAAATAGTAATCAATGAAATTGCGACAGTCACGGAAATTGCGTCAGTCACAGAAGGACCCACAGCTTAATGAGGAATCGTGTTCATTCAGCAAGGTTCTGTCAGTCCTGTGGTAAAGAGCGATACTTTCAGCTACTTTCGTGTACCTGGTTTTGTAGATCATCGAGAAATCGTCAAGGTCAGCAGAGTGTAAATGTTTAGAAATTTCAGTTTCATTAGGGATGCCGCGATCATGTTCTTTCATTCTAGTGTAGAGATGACGCTTAGTCTCACCAATATAGCTGCTTGAGCACAGCTTACAAGTAAATTTATTAGCTATATCAGAGGAGACTAAACTTCAATGTGGCTTTGTTTGGAAAAAGATTAGCAGTCTTTAGAGTTCTATAAGAAACAATAATTTTATTAGAGTAACCATTGGCAGCGAAAATACCTTTGATGATAGAGAAATTACTTTTCGTAGGCATTTTGATTACTACTTAACCGCTTAGCCCGAATAATCAAGGCACGAATGGTCGACGTTTTATATCTAGCAGGAGCATGAGCACTGTTATGAATGTATAAACCAGTGTTGGTATCTTTCAAATGCCAATGATAATTCAAAGAATTAGCATTTTTAGTGACCATAACATCAAGGAATTTTAATTGATTATTCACCTGTTTCTCACAAGTAAAACGAATACCACGGTGAATACTGTTAAGAGAATACAAAGACTTTTCAGGATCCTTTTCGTCTCTAACGCCGATAGTACATTAGGAATTCAAAAATTTTGGACTCAATCAGATTCATCGCAAAAAAGGTCAACATTTCTATCGCAATTTCATTGATTACTATCCTCTTCTCTTTTAACTTTAATCATTATAGTATATAAGTCGATTATTCCATGTCTGTACATACATCTGATGATGGTCTAAAATAGACAGAAACCAGTCGTGACATATCGACTTTTCATTTTGAAATGAATTTGGGCAGCAGCGCGAAAAATTTCAGGTTCTTAATAATTATGAAGGCAATCTTTTGCAACATAAGTCAGTTTGACCAAGACTTCCATGAAAAATGAAAATATTTCATGTGGATTTGTAATTTCTTTTATTCTTAAAATATGACGGGCCTTCGGCGTCCTGCGCCTTCACAGGTTGATGGTAAAGTTGTCAGCAGCCGTTGTGTGAAGGTTTATAAAGAGGCATGAGTGATATTGAGAAGTGTGTTATGGTACTGCTTGTTCGAAATGAAGCGATAGAAATGTGAAGTCAGACTGTAGAAAGCTAATTCATGTTTAATGTTGATTGTAGGCTTAACTGTGTGATTGGTTTTACTGCACTGAAAGTTGTGTATCGAGTGTTCGTAATTTTTTCAAGGAAATCGATCCAGTATGTAAGTAAGTCGATGCCGCCTATACTAATATGTTTTCGAACCAAATGTTCATCTGAAACACTGGTAGATGAGCGGTTATTTATGAGTCTCTTGTGTTTGGAATGCCTCGTAATGAATTTGCGGACCATCTTGCCAATATATAATTCACCACAATCATGGAAGGTGTGTTCATATACTGCGCACTTATTGCTACTGTTAATTTCATTTACGTTCCTGCAAACTTCGACAGCATTCGATTGCAGAATAGAGTAAGTATATTAGGTAGAGTGGTAGCTATTTATTAAATTCCCAATGTGTATAAGTAGGTATAAAAACCTCATTATCAAACGTTTTTTCGTCCCCACTTTAGCTACAGCTCATTATCTGTCGTTTTTCGTCCCCACTCGTATCTGGGGACGATCGTGCTTATCTCGCGACGATCAACTATTTGGGGACGATTGTTCAGCAGAATTGAAAAGGATATTACAAGGCTGTATGTGAAGGGAGGAAGACTGATGAAATTGACTAATTACTTGTCTCAGCAGAATTTGTCAAGATCATCACTCTGGCTGATTTGAATGCTGTAGATTTTAGTGAGATGGTGGTGGAGATGGTGATTGAAGCGGATGTGCTGAATTTTGTGATCATTGATACGGAAGACAACCGTTTGTGGAGATAACAATGTTGTGGATTCATGTGAGAGACGGACGAGTATCTGTATATAATTGTTTACATGAGTTTGTGCAGAACAAAACATCATTTTTCTCCGTCAGTTCGATGGAGAATAATCGAGCCTTGAAACTCGACATTGAAGACTTTCATAAATGATGTGAGCATCATGGGTCCCAGGTCATTAACAGCTCCAACACCGCGCATCAGGAAACGGCTATTCCATCCGGGTTCATCTACCTTTGACTCCGCCCAGTTCCATGTGTACTAGCTAATACTGCTCTTATCAATCACAGAATTGGTTGGTCTCTTCGGTAGCGGCGGTCTTGGACTTGTTGGCGAATCTGTCATCGTCATCTGTGTTGTCGGTGTCTCCATTACTCCATCTCCCCTTCTTGTTCCTCCTTATATTCCTGTTCGTTTTCGTCCCCGTTTTCACTATCGTCTTCATCATAGTCATCTTCATCGTCCCCAACTATCCGGAGGAAAATCTCCGGTTCTCCCTCATATTGTGATTCAAATTCCTTCTCCATCTTTTTCATAAGGGTTTCCCAATCCTCTTCCAATATTCCATCCCCCTCTTCATCCTCTTCATTGTCATCATACTATTTCTCGGCTTCATCAATCCCATCCTCAATCTCCTTCATTGTATCTGCATGATCACCCAAAATCTTTTTGTGATTCTCTTTCAAGCTCGAATCTGAGGGAAGAACCAGATCATCCGACGATGGACCCTCAATAACTGTTCTCAACTGCTGCACTTCGGCTTCTTTCGGCTCTGGCTCTGGAGTGACTGTACGAATGCGCTTCGCGGGAGGTTCATCATTCTCATCGTCCTCATCCACGTCCATCTTCTCCGCTTCTTCCTTTTTCCTCTACGCTTCCTCCTTCATTGCCTTCTCATACACCCGCTGAAGTTCATCATGACATTCCTGTTGATCCATCGGAGGTGGTGGATCCAGGTGGATCATCCACGGTGGCACATGAGCCCAACCAAGCTGATCAATTGGAATGGGATGTTCATCTGGGTCAAAGTTCCCATTCAACAATTCCACATTTTTCACATACCACTCCTGCATCTTTGTTAGTTTTTTGTTCTTGCTTGTCATCTTACTTGGTATGTCACTAGGTACCACTTCGTAGACGGGCACATGGACATCATACGTCCCATCATACGAACACGGCTCATCATCCACCTGTATGTCAAACTGTTTCTGACCCTTTCTCAACTCCTCGAGCGCAGATTCCGTTGCCACGTGGTAAAACGATCGAATGTGATCGTCACAGCTTCGAACCACTATATCCACAATTTTTAAAACATCCTCCTCTGATGTAGCTGCATTCTCGGTGCTCATACTCGTAATCATCCTTAGAATGATCTCCTTAAACTCCACTCATTCCTTAAAACTCCTTACTCCCCATTACTTCATCACAATCGTCCCCGTCACAGAGAATCGTCGCGAGATAAGCACGATCGTCCCCAGATACGAAGTGGGGACGAAAAAAGCGTTTGATAATGAGTTTTTTATACCTACTTGTATACGCTTTCGATTTTATTAAATGAACTCGTGGAGGATGCAAGTGGTTTTGTCACCAATTGTGAGATATGCAAATTTCTGCAGTTTTGAAGAAATTACAGTGGAATTGGCTGATCATTATGGTTGCAGAAGGAAATGATGTTAATTTGCAGATCGTCCGTTTCATGACAGCCATAGAGAGGTAATGTTTGTTAAATAGCAACTCGATGACCTGCTATTGCTTTCATGCTTAACCTCAAGAGAATCTTCTTAACCGAGATCATATAACAAGCAACCTGGCACTGGTAGAGCAAAATAACATAATCAAGAGCAATGATTTCAATCAACTTGAAAGATAAAAATAGGATATAAATGGGCACACATTACTATTCAGATTTTGGAAATGAAACATGAATTTAGTGAATCATAAAATCATGCCGGTAAAAATTGAAATAAAACTTGAAATTTCAGCCAAGAGAGCAAAACAAGATCTCGACTTTTTCATGAAGACGTCCATTATCTTTGTATAATGCGGCTCATGAAATTCCCTTGCAAATTAGCTTAGTTTCCGCTTTGTTAGGATGCTTATTAGCAAATATGCATTCTTTTTGATAGCCAACTTTTTTTCATGCTACTTATTAGTGAGCTTCCATGTCGGTAGTATATAAATTTGCAAAATTATGGCACTTTTAAAACTCCTCAAATAATTTTTTGGACCTCAGGAACGTAATCTCCGCAAAAAACTGAATTACTTTTTTTGAGTCGACACTCTACCTATGTATGACTACTGGATTGCAGTTAGTGTAGCTCCTTTTTTTTATTGAAGCGGGTACTTGTACGCTCGACCAAGAGCAACTGATATTTTTGTCGTAATTTCGCGCACGAGCTTCCTATTTTTTTGTAGATTGTCACCCAGCATCAGTTAATTGACGATTCTTAAGTTGTACTTCCAGTCGTCTTGCGAGTTACAGAGCCTCAAGCATTCAATTCCATCTGTTTATGTAGATCCATGTACCTCTGAGTTTGATACACTTCATAACGTAGTAATATGTGCATTCATTTAATCATTTAAATTAGGATTTGTCATTTTATGATAGTGATTCCATTTTCAGGGCAGAGTTCTCCCACAGCAGGCAGAAATACGATATTCCTCGTAAGCGATAGCATAACCAATTTGCCTTTAAAGATAATGAATGAAACCGTCATGACAACCGATGTTATTGATGCAGATAAAAGAACAAACTGTCCTAATCTCAAAATGATGTTCAGAATTTATTTTATGTTTTATTTTTTGCAGGTTTTAATTGAAGAAGACGTGAATTTGTCATCATACCAAGAAGTCGTATCTCCGAAGTAGACAGGCAGTGTATATATAATTAAAGCACTGAATATTGGCGAGTAGAGTGTTCAAACGACTTGCTTGGAAGACAGCAGCATGGGAAATCACACGACAATTTCAAGAAACGGAGCATTGTTGATCGTCCTCGGTGTGGTGCAAAGAACGTCAATGTTGATGAGGATGCAGCTAGAAATAAGATAATTAACTTAACAATTAACATAAGATTCTTAACTAGACAAAATAGATCATAATTTATTTAATATGCAACCCTGATGCACTCAGTTGGTCCTTTTTGCCCTCGCTAATAAGTTAATTAAGTTAATTAAATTCAGCAACGCAATAAAACGCATGAAATCCTATTGTCTCCATCGATTTTACCAGTTGCCATTTGAATTCCGTTTTTCTTGGTTCGAAGTCGCTATGTATCTCATGAAATTCAATGTCATTATTGAAGTCACTATTTCATCAACCAAAGCTGAGATGTCATTATTGAAGTCCAGAACCTAGTGTCCTACTCAAAAGAAAATACGGACTTCTTCCAATGGCTTGAGATAATGTACAGTCCGCTATTCAATGAAATGGAACATCGGAGGGCACTCCTCGTCTGCCAGAGCTTCGTTGGTGGGTTGGCCCAAACAGATAACTTGAAGGACTGACTTTCCTGACTGGATAGCAGTTGTCTCAATCGAGGAATAATTCAGTTATGAATAATTGACACGGCTGATGCCATCCTATTCATCATGTTAATTGCGATATCATTCCTGTGTTGAAATCTGTTGTTCTCTGTCAACAGCGACCACTGCTGTCACTGTACATTGTCGCACAGTAGCGTCCACTTGTCGCACAGTAACAGTGTAAGAAGTCACAGCCCAGCCTGTGCTGATTTACTTGTATGCAGAATTGTGAGACTGACAAGTATGACAGGTATGACAAATGCGGAATCCTTACAAGTCATAGAAATTGATGACAATAAAACCTCTGGAATGGAAGTAAAGCTGTAAGTCAACCACTGTAAGATTCGGTTAGAATCAGTAACATGTGAAATGCTAGGCTTTTTTCATTGGTTCTTATTGAAATGAAATTTTATTGGTTCTTATTGAAATGAAATTTTATTGGTTCTTATTGAAATGAAATTTTATTGGTTCTTATACCATTGTCCTAATGCAGTTCCACTACCAGCATCTGTAGTCGGTAAGGTATATTAGAAGTCTGTTTTGAACATGTATGCGGCAGTATTTAGAATCTGTGGCATTAGTATATTAACAGTAAGTATGAGTAGTGTTACAAATCTTCAGATTTCCACTTTTACCAGATATTGGGCCAAAACTGATCAATTTTAATTCGTTGACAGGAGACAGCTCCATTGAGTTCTTTTAAGAACTGATTAATCCAATGGTTACAGGAGCATTGCATCTGTACACTTGCGGATTGGAGAACGCCATCAGTCCTCATTAGGACTACTTCAATTAATAATTTGAGTTAGTAAGCATTATATTCTATTATAAATGGCTGCTGGGATGATTTTCATCATCGTATGAGAACTGGTTCTTCATGCCCCAACTAAGTTCCCCGGATGTGCCGCGACCTTGAGTCAACTTCCATTCTAGTCAACTTCAGATAAACAATCTATAATTTTCCATGTTAGCAAGTGGAATGCAACACATTTAACTGATTTCTTTGTATTTCCTAAAACTATGCCTTGAATCTGTACTTTACATGCACGTTTCAAGAATCATTACAGGATTCAAGATTTATTCAATTTTCAATACATCTGTGATGTATGTGACATACAAGATCATGTAAAAAATGCCTTGACCGTGCATTATAAAAGAATTAGAAAATCTGGGAATAGGCCAAGTGCATATTTTGATAGAAAATATAAAAAATGTACGATTTAGAAAAATTATAACAAACACCTATACATATTTCATTGACCACCGGTCAATATCATCAGGCAGTATAGAAAGGATGACAACTTCATAATTTTAACTTAGTACAAATTTCAAAATATACACTTGGCCTATTCCCAGATTTTCTAATTCTTTGACATACAAGACACACAAGACACAAACGGTAACACAAAAAAAAGAAAAAGTCAGTAAAAGTCATGTACGTTGCGTGGTGTAAATTGAGGTCTGAATACCAGACTGCCTCTGCACATATGACCTTAAAAAGACTTTTATAGACTGTGCCAACTGCGAATCTGCACGTCTGCCGTGTTCAAGTTCATTCCTCTTCATGTTAGACAAGATCAAAGAAAAATAAATGTTAATACAAAGGGATACATATTGCAGCTTTTGGTAAAAATGAAATTTCTATGCTTTCTCTGATTAAGCGAGAAATATAGCCAAGAGCCATAATTTTTGACATAGATGTCATCAGGTCATTTCCTATGATATGCATGTGCTATTGTCATGTCTCTGATCGGTCAATGTATGCGAGAATGAGGTTCAGAGGATTAAACTTCTCAAAATGCTCGTGTTTGCCGACATTAGGAGGCGTGTCAAGTGACATGATGGGAAATTACGTGAAGACATAGCCTATCATGTCAAAAACTCTTGACTTCGTACTTTTCATTTAATCAGAAAAAACAAAAAATTTCATAAAAAATTCGGATAGAACTCCGACTCCGACTCCGACTCCGGGGGTTGATAGGACTCCGACTCCGGGTGGCATGTATATAAAGCCTAGTTTTTTTTAATAAGCTGGCAACCTACATCATAGATCATTATAGGCTTAGCTGAACCTACAGTATCTTTAGTGATCATTGCTGTATCAATTATCAATCATTTTCGATGAAGTTTATCAAATGCAGCTTAAAGTTGCATGTATGCGACTCGGTTCCTCCCATCTTGTTGATGTGTGCTGCAAACGGTTTTTCTACAGTCTCTACCAGGCAGGAAAATCCCCCATCCTTCTCCAAAAAAGAGTACACTTTCGATTTTAATATGCGTTTTAGAGGAGCCATCACACACGATTAACGTCTGGGTAAGAGGTAATGTTCTCAAACAAACTAGTATTTCATTTTTGTCTCTGATGTGACCTTTGGTGCGTAAGTGTGATCGAGGTTAGGAAGGCTTGTCTTCTCTACTAAATCACCGAGTGAAAAGACAATCCTTTATTCACTGTCACAGTTCATTCCCTCAACTATTATAAGCTTTGTATGCAGCAGTGTCTCTGTTCTTTTGTTTGACGGAGAAAATTGACATCAAGACAGTGACAGCTACATGCACAAGAATAAATAATTTGCTTGTATTATATTTCGGGTCTAGCTATAGGCCGGAGTCCGGAGTCCTATCACTCCGACTCCAGCAAAAATGATAGGACTCCGGGACTCCGACTCCGCATCCCTGCGGCAGACGTGCCGATTCGTAGCTGGCATACGGTGCACAAAATTCTGTAAAAGTCTCATTTTCGGCCTCGTTCCCTGCAGAAACTCGCTCTAACTGCCGGACTACTTAAAAACTCGCACGAGTACATAATATATGAGTTCGAATGAACTGTAATAGCCTTCCTGTAAAATTCTTTATTCTAAATAGAAGCAAGCCCTAAACTAAATCATCAATTGCGATTTCTTTCACCAAACATAAGATGGGAAAATCACAAGGGAAACTTACAGCGATGATGCATGAAGCCCGAAGGTTCGTGAAATTTCGCATCTAAGATCTTACTTTATGTTATGCAAAAGTCAGAATTGCAAATAAGTCGTGTATTTAGGGAATTTTTGGCATTTTCATTATGAATAATCGAATTACTATCCGCACGACAAACTTCTGTTACATGAGGTTCTGCAGAAGAAGGAAATTGTACTCCGTTATTTGATCGATCACCCAAGCTGGCCTGTTGGATTCGGACGGAAGCTCGACTGCTTCATCATCAAGCATGCCTCCCAACAAAACAAGCTGGTCGTAATGTCGCAGGTGTTTTCAATAAACCATACTATGCCTTCCGATAATATTGCCCCTTAAGCATTTCTACATGTATCTTCTAACTGCATCATTATTCGTCACTTTGCATATGGTACATCGGACCATAGAGTAAGTAGTTAAAGGGTCGATTCAAAAAATGTCAGCATGCAATAAAAAGTTTTATGGCAAAATATTCAGTTTTTTGCATAAACTGCGTTCGTGGTCCAAAAAATTACTTTTAATTTCATTTATAGTTATATAATTTGATCCATTTTTAAGTAGCTAAATCTTTGCACATTATTCCTGAGGTTTCATGCTAGCGATGTGGTGCCTCTATACAAGTAATGTGAAACTTTTTGGACATCAAATGAATGGAAATTTACTAACAGGTGTCTTAATTGAACGGAAATCAAGCTGATATCAAGGAAATTTCAGGAACCACGTACGTTATACTGCAAGTTTTTAATAAAAAACGTATGATTTTATTGTGCTTATTGGGTGAAATTTCAGGCTTTTTATTCATTTTTCATCGGCATGATTTTGTGATTCACAAAATTTATGATCCACTTCTTGAATCGGAATAGTAGGCCCTAATGTGGACCCATTTACATCTTTTATAGTAAATTATTTTTCTTCTATATTTTACACTTTCAATGTAGTTTGTGATTTGATAGCGCTTAAGAAAATAGTTCTATAATAAAGCCTGAGGCATCGATTTGCTACAAACATCACCTCTCCAAGATTGTGGTGAAGCGGAGGATTTGTAAAATGCTATTATTCAGTCTGTATTGCTATCATGATCACTCAATTTCGCAGTAATTTCTTCAAAACTTCAGAAATTTGCTTATTTCTTATTTCACACTGAGTCTCAACTCGAGTTCATTCAATAAAATCGAAACTGCATGTACATTGGGGTTAAGTCAATGCTGAGCTGCTACTCTACATAAACTCTATGTATTGGACCTTCAATTTCAAAGTCATGAAGCTAGGATGTTGTGCTTTTGGAAGAGATTGCTATTTTTTTGCTTTTCCTGCAGCATGACTTTCTTCATATTGTTGCTTCTAGTTTCTACTGGTGGTATTACCTTATGTGTGAAGTTTAGGAAATTTTGGACGGAAAATCAGAATCACATAACAGAAGGATGCCTTTCATATTGTTTACACATACTCGTAATTGTGTTGGAAATCGCTCCTCCTGTAAGTAAGAAAGAAATTGTCAGTCTTTCCTTCTTTTTTGCTGATATTATGCTTCTACTTATTAATCACTTAGTAAGTAGACAAGAAATAAAGCAACAATCTTCAATAGGAAAGTGTCTTTCGTGGAAATTATTGGAATTTGCCTGGCGAGTGACTCGGAATTTTATGCATATGGACATACCCTGCTCTATGATATTATTATAATCATTGGGTTGAGCTCAGAAACATAATGTACACCCAAAGTGATTACTAATTGCGATAGTCTTTATTTTTGCCAGTTTAATACATAAAGTTTTTCTAGCATCATTCTCTCTTCCATTTTTTACACTTTGAAACATTTTCTTTCTGACAACGATTAGAAGGTCCCTTCTCCAAGATGCGGTTGCGTTAGCGCTACCGGTGGGTAGTGTTTTAAACAAATTGTTTAAAGCAGTGTTTAAAACACTGTTAAAACACATTGAAAAACCTGTTTAAAACATGTTTTTTGAGAAGTGATTCTTAATACAGCTTTTTCAATGATTTACTAATGGTTCTTAGTCTTTTTGCGAATGCAGTCATAATCCATGTAAATAGGCTACTTATAGAAATGTTTGCAATTGACGGGTAGTAACAACACATATTTTCAAATAGACTTTGTTGTTCAAGTTTTTCGCATCACAACACCCGTGATCGCATAGTTTCTCTGCTTCCTTGCATTTTTATTTGCACTTCAGGTCATTTTGTTTGACTGTGTGATGATAATTCCGCATAAATTTTGATTTTCATTTATGAATAAAGCACTTTTTTTCTAATTACATTGTGACAGTGCAGATTTTGTCTTCAACTGAAAGATCTTTATTTTGAAGTCAATTTCTGCCTTATATCCACTTTTCTGTTGCCAACTACAGCAAGCGTTTATGTTGACTAACTTGGTTGGGTACCAGCTTATGAACATCCAATCGCCAATGATGGTTTGTACAGAATAAAAACTTAGCATTTTCCATTTATATTTGCAAGTTCAATCGGAGCCGTGAAAGCAATATTCGAATTTTTTCATTACTTGTGGCAGTCTGATTCGGATGGAATGATGAATTCATCTTCATCTCAATCATTGACTCTTTACAAAGCATAGTTATACTCGACGACATCAATGCGACACGAGGCAAAGCTGAGCATTTTTGAGCACGATTGGAGTGGTCACTGGCGATTATATCTTGGAAAATTTCAATGACATTCTGTTCTCAGAGCAATTCCTCTATACCCTTGTATCTTCATTCGCATCACAGAGCGTCAGGGTGGGTAGTGTTTAAAACACTGTTTATACCACCCCTTAGAACACGCTGAAATATTTTTTAAGAAGTGGTTCTTAATGCAGCTTTTTCAATGATTTTCCAGTGGTTCTTAGCCTTTTTGCTCAGATTCCTCTCTAAGCGTTGAAAGTATGTGTAATTCCTCTCTCTAAACTATTAGGTCCATAATCAAGTTTCAAAAAGAAGTCAAAGATAGTAACAACACATATCTTCAAGTAGACTTTTCAAGTAACTAATCAGAGTTTCAATCTCAAATCGACGCGCACGCTGATGTTAGTAATGGGCAAAAGACCGTTCCAGGACACCATAAAATTCAAAAAAATAGTATCTTTAAAAACAACATAAATTCATGAATTTGAACCCTTTTTCAGGTTATTAAGACCTAAATACATGAATTTAGTCCATTCAAAAAGTACCATTTTTTCAAAAAATGGCATTTTTAAAAACGACATAAATTCATGAATTTGAACCCTTTTTCAGGTTATGAAGACCTAAATTCATAAATTTGGGCGTTTTTAAAAATACCCAATTTTCAAATTTTTCAAAATCTCAAATTTGAGAATTACAATTTTCACCCTTAAAATCATGACCGTTCCAGGACACCGAAAATCAGAAAAGTTAAGAATCTCAAATTTGTGATTGTGACATTTTACTTTGAAAATCATGACCGTTCCAGGACACCGAAAATCATAAAAGTTGAGAATTTCAAATTCATGAATTTTATCCATCTTTCAGGTTTTTAAAATATATCATGTGACTAAAAATATTTCTTTAAAAATGGAAGAAACCGCAAGAATATATCCTTCGTTATCATATGAACGTAGTTCTACTTTAATGGACGTTGAAAAAATGAATAAAGAAGAACACAAATATAGAGTACGTTATATGAAAGATAAGGAATCTCAATTATTATTAAGATTAGAGCATTATAAAAAATTAAGAAAGAGATGGACTAAAGTTAAGAATGTAACACAAGGAATTGGCATATTCTTAACAATAAGTTTAGGTGCTTTAACAATTGTTATATCTTCAGGTGTTTTAGTAATTCCAGTAGTTGCTACAGCTTTAACAGGTACGGGTGTTTTTGCAACTTCACTTGTTACAATGTTAGATAAATCTTTAATAACTAAGAAACGAAAATCATTAAAAACTAAGCATTTACATATTAAAGAAGTCTATGACAAATTGCATTACTACTTTCAAAGAGCATGTGATGATAATGTTATTACGTTAGATGAGATTGAAAAATTTGATCAAATAGCTAATGAAGTAAATCAAATATCATTTCAATTACAGTCAGAAAAAGTTGATGATAAGAATAAACAGGATGGTAAAACTTTTAGTGATGGTAAAATTTCTAGTGATGGTAAAATTCCTAATGAAGGAAATGACAAAATTTTTTTAGAAGAGCTAAAAACTTTAAGCGAAAATTTAAGCAAAACTTTATTAAACAAAACTTAAAACGAGAAACCTTTAAACGAAAAGATGTTAGACAACAAAGGAATAAAAAAATAATTTGTTCAGTAAAATGTTTTTGCTGTATTCCAATGTTACCACAAAATTCAAATATTATATTTTAAAAATGGATAAAATTAAAGCTGATAATTTTAAAAGAATAAAACAATTAGAAGAGTTAATTAAACAAAGAAATATTATGAAAGAAAATCATCTTCAACATAGAATGATAAAAGCTGGTATTCAATCTGATATGTTTGAAAAAATGCAGCAAACCGAGCAAGTAAAAACTGATTTTGAGAAAACTATGAAACCATTTAAAACTCTTGAAAAAGAAAGTACAAATAATGATAAACAAATTGATATAACAGATCCAGAGCACAAAACTGTATTAGATGACTATGGATTACTAGAATCAAACATTAACAAGAAATTACCAAAATCTATGCAATTTGAACATTCTATCTCATTTATAGATGGAAAAACAATACCTAGATTTTATCTCGGACAAAAAAAATATTTCCACAACCTTTTCGAGGTTTAATTTTTTCACCAGATAAACCTCCTTTTAATTTAGATAGAAATTTTGTTAATCTTTTAAGAGGAGCAGATTTAAATAATTATGCTGTAGAAGATCTATAAAAAAAGCTTTTTATATAAAATATAAAGCTATGTTAGATAGAGTTGGTGCAGTAAAATCTCTTAGACGTTATAAACAATTAGAAAATTTATTATCAACGGGAGTTAAAGTAGGAAAAGGTTTATCCGAAAAACAGAAAACAGAAACAACTGTATTTTTACCAGATGATCCACAAGAATTACTAAATAGATTAAATATTTTAATATCTGCAATAAAAGAAGGACATAATTCTAGTTTCAATGAAATTCATGCTATATTGAAAAGACTGTTAGAAAAGAAGATTCTAAATGAAGAGGATTATAGAAGTATAACGAACCGAATGTTCTAGGGCTATATGTTGTTGTTTTTAATTTTTTTATAAAAAATGTTAATTTAAAATTTTAACTAAAAAATGTGTTCAGCAGATTTAGACAAAATTAATAATCATTTAGAAAATTTGACAGAGATTTTGGGTTCATCAAAATTTAGTACGACGTTAAAAATTATAACAACTACTTCATCACACACTTGTAATTTAGAACCCATTCTACATTTGGAACAAAATAAAAATTATCAAATTGCATTGACTAGTTTCTCTACATTTAACACTATTCAAAACGTTATCAAAGATGTGAATGATCAATTTAGATATTCTACTGATAAAGGCAAAACATGGAAAATACAAACTTTTCTTCCTGGTACTCACGAAGTTGAATCAATATCAAATGAAATTAAGAGACATTTAGGTATACCATTTAAAGATAAGAAACAATTACATTTTGCAGTTGAACCGGTAGTTAATAAATTTTCTCTTACTTTAGACGAAAATCATCAAGTTGATTTTAATCATGATAGATCATTGTCAAAGCTATTAGGATTTAATAAACAAACCTATAGTCAAGGTTATCATTTAGGTGAGAAGATTCCAAAAATAACTGAAATAAATTCAATTGTTGTACATTGTGACATTATTGAAGGAGGATATATAAATGGTAAATTGTCAAATTTAATATTCAGTTTTCCAGCTTTTACTGTACCCATTGGTTATAGATTAAATGTATTTCCCCAAACATTAATATATTTTCCTATTACAAGAAAAACTATTAACAACATTGGCATTAGAATCACTGATGAGAAAAGACAAGAAATAAATTTTGGAGGTGAAGAGATTATGATAGATCTTTTGGTTCGGGAGGTATAAACTCCCGTTCGAGAGGTATAGACTCCCACGCGAAGCTAGAGAAGTTTAATTTTCTTCTTCTTCTTTAAAAATAAAAATAAAATAAAAATAAATTTTTTTTATTAAAAAATGAGTGAAGTGCCCCCATTAAATAAAAAAAAACTTAGATTTAATCATCATCCAAATTTATCTAATAAAGTTTTGTCAATTATTTGTTGAAGATCAGGATGTGGAATAACGTATCTATTATTTAAATTTTAACGACTCCAAATTTTTTGGATTATAAAAATCTTATAATTTATTCAACAACAGCAGAAGAACCCGTCTATCAATTTTTAAAATATGGATTTGAAAATAATCTTAAAAAACAGCAATTGCTTCATTATTCAAAGAATATGAAAAATCTGAAGATGAAGAAGAAATAAGTTCGTGGTGTGAAGAAGCAGCAAAAAATAATCAGTTAGTTGAAACCAATAAAAATAAGCATATAAAGATACAATTAATAAATGATAGTGGTAATATGCAAGATCCTAGTAAACTAGATAAAACAATGAAACATTGTGTAATTTTTGATGATTGTGTTAATGACAGAAATCAGTCAGTTCAGAGAAATTATTTCACAAGAGGTAGACATAATAACTGTAGTGTATTTTATTTAACACAAAGTATGTATTCATTAGACGGAAGTGTTATTAGAAAGAATGCAAATATATTTATATTATTTGAAATAAATGCAAGAAACTTAAGTGATTTGTTAAGAGATTTATGTGTAAGAAATAAAGATGAATTTAAACAATCGTGTAACAATGCTTGGTCAAAAGATTATGGCTTCATTACAATTAATATTGATAAAAAAATTCATGATAGAGTTATCGAACAATTGTTCTCTGACTAGGCTTCGCCTTGAGGGGCTTCGCCCCGACTGAAAGTCGATAGAACATTTGTTTACCGAGTGATAAAAAATATATACAAATATAGTGTTATAATATTTTTTTTATTTTATGTATATATCAAATTTGACTATCTTAGAAATTCGAAAATCAAAAAGGTGAAGTAGTTATTCCATCAGGTAAAATTTTTCTTTTATCATCAAATGGATCTAATGCTAATTTATGTTCTTCTTTTAAATACATTTTATGTTTCTTTGAATTAAGTCTATAATTACATGCTGTTTTTATTTCATTATTAAATAATACATTTTTATAATCTTGAAATGTTATTTGATTAGCCACTGATGCCTTTGAAATTCCTTTTAATGTTTTATGTGTTTTAATATTATTAGTTGTATCATAACAGTAACATTTAGATTTTAAAAATATAGCTTCTGTTATGAAATCTTCATTTCCTTCTAATTCATCTTTTACTTTACATAATTCTGAAGGATGAATAAAATCTTTTATTTTATCTATTTCTTCATCAAGTGTAGAATTATACGGTATTGTTAATTCTAAGAAAACAGAATCGGTATCTGTAAAGTGTAATTTATATTTTTTGCCATAAGCAGGTGCTAAATAATCATATATAAATCTATACATAAATAGTTTAGCTAATTTTAATATAGTGAATCCTATAAAATTAAACTTATCATGTTTTATGCTGATTCGACGTAAATGTACAGCACATAGTTCATCACTAAATCTAGTAGTTCTTTTATATGTAGGTTTCCTTGTTAAATTTTGAAACCTATCTTTATCATAAACTATTTCAATATTTTGTCTATTACGCACATTTTCTAAAGTCTTACCATAAAATGCATTATTCATTAATTTGAAGAACACGTTTCCAAAATCATCTTTATTTCTTTTAGCTATTTTACGTTTTTCAATATTGAACTCTATATAATTTTTTAACCATTTAGATTTTCTATACACTAGTTTCCGGTGAATTTTTGTGAGAATCATTCCATGATCTAAATACCAATCTAGCATTCTTCCTTCAACAACATACTTTCCTTTATTGCTTTGTGTTAACATAAGTTTTTTTGTTGGTCTGTATTTCTTAGGAATTATAGATTTTTGATAATCTGAAAATTCTTCTATATTGGGAATTTTGTTTTCGGGACAGAAAGGAAAATATTTTGTTTTATCTTTTATTTCATCAGGATATACTAAATCAACTTCATATATATAACCATGATTATAATTTCCATCATATGTTTTTTGATAATCAAGAACGGGCGAAGCCCTAGTAGATATCTCTGATGTCGTACGAATATTACACCATTCCATCTCACCTGTTGGTAATTCTTGTATCATGCAAGAAGAATATAAGCTATTAAAATCATAATATAACAAATAGTTTTCTCCCATGAATTCATCAATTGCATTTTCACGTTCTACTCCTTCTCGTTTCGTTCGAAAAATTTCTAATATTTTTTCTTTTTCTTCTGGAGATAAAGGTTTCATTATTCCATATTCTTGTGGATTTACTTTCTTATTATAACATTTAACATATCTATTACCTAAAACTGATGAAACACCACCTCTAATTCCAGATTCAAAAAATAATAATTTATCATATGTATTTTCTTTATAATGTTTAAGTTTAACATTTGTATGTTTTAATCCTGCTAACCATGTTAAACCTGGAGTAGAATAACAATAACATGGATCTATTCCGTAATATTCTAAACACATATCACGAAAGTTTTCGAAAAGATCAGCTAGTATTAATACATCTATCTGAAGATATTTCATTGCATAATCATACATGGTTTTACAATTTAACTCTCTCCAATTCTTTTCAGCTTCTGCATAGTCTTCTTCAGATAATTGTGATTGTTTTAATGTTGATTTAAATTTATTTATTGGAGGAAGTTGTTTTTCTTCCATAATTTTATTCACAGAATTAAAATCAGTCTTCGACTGTGAACCACAGGTTTTATCTCCAGTTATGTACTCATACGGAAATATTCCTTTTAAAGATTTTAAATTATATTTATTTAATATTTTACATTGTTCAGGTTTCAAAGTTTTCCCCATAACATCTAATGAATAAGGAGTAAAAAATCTAAATGCATCTAAAATTCTAATACAACCTAATTGCATTGAAAAATATTCTTCTTCTGTTTTACATAGTACATTTATTTGTTGTTGTTGTAATTTTTCAGATGAAAATAAATCTTTCATTACTAGATGGAAATCATATTTAGAACCATTGTAGAAATATAAAGGAACAAAGTTATATTTAAATTTATTAGCATTAAGATTACAAGAATTAGGTGCTGCACCTCTATATAATCCATTTAGATGATCATGATCTTTTACCTTACCAAGATATCTACCTCTGCCATTTTTATAATTTTTTGTAAATTCTTTTCCACAGTAATAACAATTTGTTTCATTAACAAAATTAATTTTTTCTTCATCCGTTAATGGAATCATTGGTATATTTGTTTCAAGCAATTGTGAAAAATAATTTTGTAATTCTTCTACTTTCTTTGTAAACATTTCTGAACTATCTTCACCATAGTATTGATAATATTCTGATTTAAATAATTCAGGATAATTTGAATGAATGTACATTCCCCAACATAATGGTTTTTGTTCAAATAAATATTTTTCTTTACTTTGTTCAGATGCACTTTGTTCAGCTGCACTTTTTTCATAATTATCATTTTCAGAATCGGGCGAAGCCCTGGAACTTTCCGTTCGATTTTGTGTGATATTAACATTATATGCTTTGAAATAACAATAAATAGTAAAGGGTACTTTATTTTTGAAATACCATTTATTGTATTCTAAATAATCATCTTTAGGAAAAGTATTTTCAACTGCTTCGTTTTGTTGACAATTCTCCAAATGTCTATTCATTTCTTCTTTAGTTCTAAAACTTGTCATACATTGAAGACAAGGAAAATTTGTATTATCTGAAGTTTTTGCAAATATAGAAACATCTTTACACAATATAAAATGACCCTGATAATACAAAATATTCGGTTGTGCTGATTGTTTTGTTTGTTTTAATTTTTCAAATTTATCTTTATATATTTCATGTGTTTCATCAATTTGTCTTTGTAAATCTTTTTCAGACTGTGGATAATTTTGATTGAATATTTTCAGCTGTTGTTCATATTCATTATTATATTGTTCTTTATATTGTTGTTGACATTTTTTTAAACATTCATTTAATTCTTTATTTTCTTCATTATTTAATTCTTTATTGTCTTCATTTAATTTTTGAATCTTTTCTATCTTATTTTGATAATTATGACCATATTCTTGTACTAATATTTTTGTTTGTTGTTGATAATCTGTTTTACATTTTTGTAAACTTTCACTTAAATTTTGTAATTTTTGTTGATATTCTAAAGATAAAGATAAATAATCGGAATCATAATCATCATTATAATTACGTCCTTTATAATTATTATGATTAATCATTATTGGTGATAGTGTTTTAACAATTTGAAATTTTTCAGTACATATTATATTTCCTTGGTAAAAAATATTATGATGCATGTAATTTCCTCTATCATTATATACTATTTCTGATTGACATAAATTTTTATTATTCTAATAAAATTTTTTTGAATCTGAGTAAAGTGGAGTAATTTTACCAATAGAAACATAATTCACATTTAATTCAAAAACATTTACTTCTATTAAATTTTTATTCTTTTTATGAAACTTTATTAACCTATTATAATCATATGGAAATTCATCTAAACCATCCGAAAGATCAAATTCCTTTATGTATTCTTCTTTATTATAATGACTTAGTCTTTCTTTATGATATTCTGCAGGATGTAAATGTGCTATAATACTCCACAGAAAACAATAATCATCTTCATTTTTTATGTTGATTATTTGTGGTGAACTGAAAGGTAAAGGAACATAACTACCACCAGTATTATTTTTATATTTATCAATTACTATTTTCTTAGATAGTATTTTAACAAATCTCCAACCAGATTCACGTAACTGGGCTTCAATTATACAATTTTCTAATTTAAGTATCATCGATTCAAATATGGGTTGTATATCATTTACATTATGAATTTCTTGTGAATTTGTAAAATGTCCTTGTATTATTTCTTCAGGAATTCCATCAGGTCCATTTTTTGTATAAAGTACTTCTACATTCATATAACATTTAAAAGATTTCTTAAATATTTTGAAAAAGTTGGATAGAATATCAGAAAAAGTTTTATCGGTTTCATTATGTTCAACGGGCGAAGCCCTAGAACCTTCGGTTCGCACAGATTCATTAAAAAATATTTTATATCTGTTACTGGCGAAGCCCTAGAACCTTCGGTTCGTTCCGCTTCATCGGTTCGTTCAGCTTCATCAAATTCATCAGTATCGCTAAATAAATATCTTCCATCTGGTACAGGCGAAGCCCTAGAACCTTCGGTTTGTATGGACTCATCTTCACTGTTAAAAACTTTTTTATATTCCGAATGTGAATAATCATCAAACATTTTTTTAACTTTTATATCAGTAGGCAATGTTTCTAGATAGTTTTTATAACTATTTAATTTTAATATAATTCCTTCATCAGCTCGATCTACATTTTGTAAATGCAATTTACTATTTAAATGAGATTGATAACTTCTTTCTGTTTGGAACTTTTTTTTACATAAGTTACAATAAAACTTGGTATTTTCCATTTTTTTATTTTTTAAAGAAAAATATTGTTTATTAATTTTAGATATAAACATTCTAATATCAAGGTCTTGAGAGTAAATATATATCATTATATATTTCACGTTCTTTAGTTATTTTATTTTCTTTATCATATTAAGTTTTAGCATATAATGTTCTATAATATTAAGTTTTATCATATTAAGTTTTATCATATAACGTTTTATCAAAAGATAATTTAAATTTATTTTCACTAACTATTGATTCTTCATCATCATAAATTGATTCTTCATCATCATCAATTGATTCTTCATCATCATCATAAATTACACTTTTTGGGATTGGACACCATTCTCTTATTGGAATATCTAACTCTAAATTATATTTTTATCTGATAATAATATAATATAGAAAAATATTGGTCTTTGTTCTGTTTTGGAAAATTTAATAACACCACCATAATCTGAATCACTTTTAGTTTTTATTAAAGATGATAAAATTTTAAATTGATTAGATGTAAATCCTAATTTAAATTTTGTAGACCCGACACATAGTTGTCTAACAATATCTTCAACTATACCATCATTATTATTTTCAATTGTAAGAAAATGAAATTTAGATAAATTTTGATTATATGTAGTATTAATATCATGTACATCAGTATGAGATACAAATTTTTCTTCACTTAAATTTTTATAATTACTAATATTTTAATAATCTTTTTTATCATTTACACCATTTTCAGATGTTTCAGAATCATCATCTATATTATTATCATTATTATTAGTTTCTTTAAGATCGGGCAAAGCCCTAGAACCTTCGGTTCGTTTATTATGATTATGATTATGGACATTGTTAATAGTATAAGGTGTAGTCCACATCTAAATTTTTTCTTGTTGAGCCAAACCATTTATATAAGATTTTAATAAATTAATATTTAAGTTTGAATATAATCCTATATATATATATCATCATATCTTTGTGGCATTTCTAATGTTTCTTGTTTATAAATTGTATCTCTATAATATACTTGACATAATAATTCTTCGTTATGTTTTTTACTCTCTATATGAATATTATATTGGTTTTGTTCATCAACAAATAATCTAATTTTTTCCTTTGAGAAAGATTTTAATTTTTTAACTAATTTTTTAATATTGATATAATTAATAATTTTAGTTTCTATCCAATCAGTATTACTAATCGGCAAAACTGCTCTAATAAATCCGTAAACATTATTATGTCCTATTATAACCATATTTTCTTTATTTAATTCAGCATAAGCTACATCATTATATTTACTTACAATCTCCATAAATTTAATAAATGGATCACCTGGAAAAATACAATAGTTAGTTTCTATAGAAGGTAAACCTTTAGTCTGTTCTCTAAATATTTCGCCTTGTAATTGAAATAAAATATTAACATCTATACATGGATTATTATTATTATTATCAAAATATTTATTTTCAAATCCCATTGCTCTCGTCGAATAAGAAGAACAGGATGATGCGGACGAATATAATTTTTTTAAATTTGCTTTATCCATTTTTTTTTATTTTTAGTAGAAAAATTTTATTTTTTTATTTTTATTAGAAAAAATTTTATTTTTTTATTGTTAAAAAATGATGTTACCAAATGTTGGTGGAGGTGCATATATCCCGAATAATCGTGAATTAGAAATAGAAATAGAAAATTATATCATGAAAACTGGAGACGTTTTATCTGGTCCATTGTATCTTTCTATTCTTCCGCAACAAAATACTGAGTTAACAAATAAACAATATGTTGATACACAAATCAATGACTTAAAAGAAAAATATATAAACGATGTTTTGGTTCCACTGATGAACGAATTAAAGTTGCTTAAACTTAATGACAAATCATTAAACGAAAAATTATTTCAACTTGATAAAAAGGATAGAGAGGTAGAAGCAGATATAGCAAAACTTTTTAAAAAGATTTCTGAACAATCAAAAATTTTAATATTACTTTCTTTAAATTTAAAATCTGCTGTAATTAAAAATAAACATCAGATAAAAATGTTAAAAGAACAATCAGAAGATGAAATAGAAAAACTTCCTGAAAGAATTTAAAAAATGTTAAAGCAGTTACAAACTACATTCCAAAAAAGTGTTGATGAATTAAGTTCTAAAATTACTCAACAAATGAAAAAGATGAATAGAATAATAAATGAAGTAAACTCGCTTAATCAAAAAGTTGATAAAATGAAAACTCTTAAAATCAATTTAGAAAATGAATTAAAGAAAAATTTACAAGAAAACTCTAAAGAAAATAAAGAACAGTTAGATTCTGTTAAAAGACAATTAGATGTTCTTAAAATTAAGTTAAATGCTCTTAAAACGGCATTGAAGATGAATCAGGAGAAAATGCAAGTTAATAGAAAAGAAATTGAAGTACATCACACGCTGCTTGACGCAATAGATAAAGTGCAACAGTCAATTAATAAAGTTATCTCGAAGTTGTTGTCCATTCACAAACGTAAATCTTAAACGGACCAAAGGTCCTCAGGTTACTAACCAATCGGAGCGAAGCTCCTCGAGGCTTTAGCCGATCATAAACGTAAATCTTAGCGCAAATATTAACGTTAATATTTTTTCCCAAAAGTCAAATTTAATCCTAAAAAATGCCTATAATTTATAAACACAATTTTAAACATTTTGCTTCAAATCAAAAAATTGTTCATGAACCATCTATGAAATCTGTTTACCATTATGACAGTGTAGAAACAATCGGAACACAAAAGTTCCTAGGCACCGCAGGTGCCGTTCAAAAAGAAGGGGATAGTGTAAACAGCGGAGCCGGTATATTTTCTGGTATTGGAAGTATCGTTAACTTAATTAAAAATAATAAAGATTTGATTTCATCTGCTGCAAAAGGAGCAGCTGCTATAGGTAGTACAGCTAGTGCAATATCAAATGCTGTTAAGTCTCAAAACGAATTAAAACAACTAGAAGCTATTCGTAAACTTAGGAATGATTCTGAAGAACTAAAAAATTTAAAAAAACTTTCAGAGGAAACAAAAAACAAAATTGCTAACATAGCTGTGGGGGAAACCTTGAGGAGCGGAGCTCCGTCTGATAGTAAACAGGAGAAGAAATCAGGCGTAGCCATAGAACGTTCAATTGAACCTACGGTTCGTTCAATTGAAGAAATAAGAGGTAATGGCGTGAGCAGCAACCTTCGGTTTAACCAGCAAAGCTGTAGCGGAGCTGGTCTAGCAAAATTCTAAAATTATATTTTTGTAATATTTTTTTAGTAAAATTTTTTGTAAAATTTTTTTGGTAAAATTCTAAAATTATATTTTAGTAAAAAAATTTTCTGTCTGTGAGAAAAACAAAAAGTCAAATTATTTTTTTAAAAATGTCTTCGCTTATGAAAATAAATTTAGATTAGACGATCCTCCGTTCGTCAGTTGCAATCAAAAAAAGAATGACTATATAAGAATTGCTATGAATCCCGGATCTTCCAGCAGAGTAAATACCGGAGGTGATTTAATTTTTGAAGTTGATAATCAGCAGAGTTATATATATCTACCCGATTCCTTTTTGCACTGTGAATATTCTTTATATAGTGATGCTAATTTTACAACACCATTACCAGATACCGATAATATTGCATTAGAGAATAATTTTTTTCCAAGATTATTTACACAAATGCGTTTAGATGTTGCAACTCAAAATATAGAAACAATAAGTGATTCTCCAGGTGTAATTGATACAATGCTTAGATTTGTAACAATTGGTGAAAATAATAAAAAGTATGAAATCGAAGGTTGGTTTCCTGATACTAATGATGGTATAATTGTTGATGATTTAACTCACGCTGGAACAGATGCAGCAGGAATTGCGAAAGATGTAGAAAATATTGCAAAACATTTAAATAAAACAAATAATGATGCATATAAAGAAAGACGTGAATTCACTTATCGAATGGTAACACCAGTAATGATCTTTTTCAAGAGGACGTTGACACCTTTTGTAATTGGGTAGCCCAAAAGAAAATGACAATAAATGTGAATAAAACCAAATGTATGACTCTTTCTAAGCGTTTTGATCCCACCAGATGTACTAATATTGTTATCAATGATGAAGTCATAGAGGAAGTTGTAAATTTGAAAATCCTCGGTGTTTTCTTTAGTGCTAATTTGACATGGGACTCTCATGTCTCGTTTTTATACAAAAAATGCTGTAGTATTATGTCCATTGTAAAGCGTCTGAAGATCAGTTGTAATGAAGATCATGTTGTGTGGCAGGCATACATGGGTCTTGTTTTTTCTCGTTTATCATTTTGTTGGCCCATTGTATGTGATATGAAAATGAAACACTTTTGCAAATTTGAACGTCTGGATCGTTTGGCCAAACGTTGGTGCAGCATATACAACAAGCCATCCCTAAGACAAATGTTAGATCGTGTTTGCGTTAAACTCATCCGCAAAGTGTCTCATCATCGTGACACTCATCGCCTGTCCTCCTTTTTCAACGTCCGTCAACATATCAGCAAAGTTAGACATCAAAGGCAACTGACAGCTCCTCTACGGAAACCATCTTATTACACCAACTCCTTTGTCAGATTTTCACAGTTTACATGACTTTGCAGTCATAACCATGTACCGCTCTATGTATTTTGGTTTCAATAAAGCATTATTATTATTATTATTAACAAGAAAAGTAAACAGACAGTTAATTGGTCATTGTCTCCATTATTTGGATATTTAGATTATGATAAAATATCATATCAATTAAAATTTAAGTTAAGATTCATCGCACAGCAAATAATGAATTAATCTTTTTTGGTAAGACTGGAAAAAAAGCATATTTAAAAATTGATGGACTTGAATGGTGGATTAAGCATATTACTCCTAGTTTAGAGATTGAAACAGCTATTGCAAAAAGATTAAATACTAACAAACCAATTCCAGTAAATTTTCTAAAGCGTACTGCTAGTTCAGTTACTTTTTCCGAACAAAGATTTAACTGGCATTTTACTAGAACTTCAAATAATCCAAGATATTTATTACTAACATTTCAAAGAAATAATTCTCCAAGTTTTGATAAGAACAATAATCTCTTCCATATTAATACAATTCGAAGTTTACAAGTTTCATTAAATCAAACCCGATATCCAATTGATCCATTAAGATTCGATGATACCAATAATCAACTTATGGAAGGATATGATTCTTATCGAAATCGTTGTATAGAATTTGGAGTTGAACCACAATTAACTCCTGGAGATTGGAGACATTTATATCCTGTTTTCTGTTTCGATTTAAGTGCACAATCTGAAGATATTATCAAGACTGGTTGTGATGTAACAATTAATATTGAAAAGAAAGATTCCACAACTTCATTGATGGCTTATGGTTTATTACTAGAAGATGTAAAATATTCTATTGAAATTCTTAATGGAAAGATGGCTAGGATCGGTTAATAACCTGAGGACCTTTGGTCCGATAGGCTAAAGCCCAAGACTTCGTCGATTAATTAATTTTTTTTAACTAGAATAGATTAAAAATTCTTAACTTAAAAATTTTTCGTAAGTAGAATAGATTTAAAATTCCAGACTTAAAATTTATTCATGACTAGAATAGATTAAAAAAATTCTTAGATTAAAATTTATTCATAACTAGAATAGATTAAAAAAATTCTTAGATTAAAATTTATTCATAACTAGAATAGATTAAAATTTTTGATAACTTAAAATTTTTTTATTAAAAATGTCGCAAGCGAAAAGTAATAATAATAAAACTGTTGAATTAAAATTACGTAATATTGTTGACAAAAATACCCCTAAAACTATTACGATTAACAAAAAAAAGTATTACATAAGTAAACCAATGATAGAGAATATTCAATTACAAAAAGAAAAGAATGGCGGGATTCTCCCATTAATTCCCTTAATAATAGGTGGCATAGCAGCTGCAGGAAGTGTTGCAGGTGGGACAGCTGGTATTGTCCAAGCAGTAAATAAAAATAAATCAGAGAAGGCAGCATTAGAAGAACAAAAACGTCATAATAGAGAGTTAGAGAAAGTTGCCAGGGGTGAAGGAATAGTAGATAATTTTATTAGTGAATTAAAATTAGTTGATGAAGGAAAACGAGTTCTTAAAAATATTCTCCACAATGTTGATGATTTAATTGAAATTAAAGAAACTAAAGATGGTTCTGGAATATATCTAAGTCCTAGTATGATAAGGTAATAACCTCAGGACCTTTGGTTCTATCGGCTAAAGCCTCAGGACCTTTGGTCCGATTCGGTAAAACATTTATTTTATTTTATCTTTTAAAAGTTTTTATCTTTAAAAATGGATTCCGCAAATTCCACAAATTCCGAAAATTTAATTAAATTAAAAATTGCTAATTTAGATTTATTAAATTATCTATTAAACAAAAATAAAAACTCAAATTGTAAAATTTATGAAGGTAACGACGACAAACAAAGTTTGGCTACTACCTACGGTGGTGACATACAAAAAACATTAGAAAACTTTCATGGATTTATTATGAGTAAATATTCGAAAGAAAAACATCTTCCTGGTCATTCATATACCGGTCCAGGAACTCGATTAGATATAAGACTAGATGAGAATAATAATCCGAAACCAGGTGAAGAACCAATAAATAGAGTAGATGCCGCAGCTTACAGGTATGATTTAGCTTATCGAAATCATGACCTAAGTTCTCGACATGCAGCTGATAAGAAGATGATTCAAGAATTAGATAGTATTCAGAATCCTTCCTTTAGAGAAAAAATTGAAAGAATGTTTGTTAAGAAAGCTTTACAAGCTAAAATATTATTCGGTCAGGGTTTAAATGAAACGACAGCAAAGCTGTCTGAGAGCAACGCTCGAACTTATGCCTCCGAAATGTCGAATGACCCAAGCCGCTATGCGTCTGAAATTCATAGAGAATACAGAAGGCCTAAATATTTATTGAAAGTAAAAGTATTTAATAAAGATGATATTTGAAGTGCTGATCTTATTCATATGCCGAATGAAAAAGATTATAAATACGCATTGACCGTTATAGATTTATATACACGATATGCTTGGGTAAAGTCTTTAAAAAATAAAAGTGGTCTATCAGTTAAATATGCGTTTGAAGAAATCTTTAAAGAAAGTAAGAGAAAGCCAAAAAAATTGTTTGTTGATAAAGGGTCGGAATTTTATAACAGAAATGTTCAGCCACTATTTGAAACTGTTTATTCAACTGAAAATGCAGGAAAAGCTGTAGTGATAGAGCGTTTCAATAGATCATTAAAAAATAAAATTTTTAAAAAATTTACTGAGCGGGGAAATCAGAAATGGTTGAAGATATTACCAGGAGTTGTAGAAGAGTATAACAATAAGATTCATTCTGGTATTGAAGAAACTCCAAAGAATGCTTCTGAAGACCCTGATTTAATACGAAAGAAAATATTCGAAAATAATTATTCGAACGAAAATAATAATTTGAATGAGAGTAATCCGAATTTGCAGAAACTTAAGCCGAAATTTAAGATTGGAGATAGAGTTAGAATATTTAAGTATAAGAATAAATTTGAAAAAGGCTTTGTTGGTTATTGGACTAAAGAGATATTTGAAGTTTGTAAAATAAATCAAACTTATCCGATTACTTACGAAATCAAAGATTTAGATGATGAAAATATCAGAGGCCCATTTTATCAAAATGAATTACAACGAACTGATTTTTAATTATCATTATCATTATTATTGGAACTAACGTTTCGGGAATGAAATTCCCTTGTTAGGCGTAGCCATAGTACCTACGGTTCGTTCAATTCTAACATAATATCAAGAAGTGGTACTCCTTTTTGTAATTTAAATAAAACATGAAGACATAATTGACCACAGTAAGTAGTTCCCGGTTTTTGAATTTGAAATGTATTATAAGTTCCATTGCCAAGTAATTTTTTGACTTCATTTGTAGGTGGAAGTCCATAAGAGTCAAAATAGTAATTATCTCGATTTTTATTAAAGATACCTGCAGACCAATGTACTCCTTTTTCATCTGACGTATGAAGATTTGTTATGAAATTTATAGTTATAACTTTGTTCCGGGAACTGAAGGTTCCTGTTGGCTTATTTTTGATCAATTGTAATTCGACTCTCATTAGAACATGAAAATTCTTTATTCCTAATTGATTTGCAATTTTCTTTAGATCAAAATTTTTAGTTGTTTGCGTTCCATATAATTTTAAAAACTCATTTATGTTGTTCAATTTATAATAAAAAAATTTCTTAAGGGACCCCTAGAAGTCAGAAGGGACCCCTAGAAGTTAGAAGGGAGGGGGTAGTAGAACTACGTTCATATGATATTGAAGGATATATTCTTGCGGTTTCTTCCACTTTTGTTTCTTCCACTTTTAAAGAAATATTATTAGACACATGATATATTTTAAAAACCTGAAAGATAGATAAAATTCATGAATTTGAAATTCTCAACTTTTATGATTTTCGGTGTCCTGGAACGGTCATGATTTTCAAAGTAAAATGTCACAATCACAAATTTGAGATTCTTAACTTTTCTGATTTTCGGTGTCCTGGAACGGTCATGATTTTAAGGGTGAAAATTGTAATTCTCAAATTTGAGATTTTGAAAAATTTGAAAATTGGGTATTTTTAAAAACGCCCAAATTTATGAATTTAGGTCTTCATAACCTGAAAAAGGGTTCAAATTCATGAATTTATGTCGTTTTTAAAAATGCCATTTTTTGAAAAAATGGTACTTTTTGAATGGACTAAATTCATGTATTTAGGTCTTAATAACCTGAAAAAGGGTTCAAATTCATGAATTTATGTTGTTTTTAAAGATACTATTTTTTTGAATTTTATGGTGTCCTGGAGCGGTCTTTTGCCCATTACTGATGTTGAGTCGATCGCTCTTCTTAGTTACCAAATCTGATACCGCCGTCAATTGCAAACATTTCTATAAGTATTTACATGGATTTGACTGCAGTCGCAATTCTTTATCTAGTAGGAAATCAACAGATCTTGTTCATTCAAAATACTCCTTCGAACCTCATTTCACCCCTAACATGTTGAACTCCTTTCCATGGAGCCACATGGCCCCCGGTTAAGAATCATGCAAGAATACAGACGAAGCATCATACAACCATGTACCAGTTCGATGACATCAATCGTGAGGTGTGGGACGCCGAAGGCCGGTGTTGCACTATGCGTTTTCCGTCACTTTCTTTTACCGGTCGGCAATTGTAAAGGTGTTTACAATTGCCCCCCGGAAATAGAAAGTGGGTTTAAATGACCATTACTTAAAAACCGCGTTTTTCTTTTACTCCCCGAGAGTAAATATGACTATCTCATGTGTGTATTTTACCCCTTTCAATATTCTTTAACCCCCTTCAGCTATCAATTGAATCCCATATCAGAATATAAAACGAAATTTCCATTATACATTATCATTTTACATTTTGAATCTGAGTTCTGAGTACATTTGAATTTTGAGTTTTTTTTAATTTGAATCTCACCTGACCGTTTGCTTGAGGATGGTAGCTGGAGGTGTGTCTTCGATCAATCATAGCTGTCAGGGTGTCAACTATTTGGTTGCAAGATTCTCTCCCTTGATCCGACAACAAAATTGAAGGCCAACCGGACATGCAGAAGAGTTCATACAGATATTTCGCCACAGTGGGTGCTTTGATATCTACTGTTGCTCGAAAGACCACCGCATGAAAGACCACCGTAACCGATGTATTTTATAGCAACAGTACATGCCATAGAAATTCTAATGTTGACCAATACATGCAGGCGGAAACAGAGAAACGACGGAAATAGAATACGCTGATTATGTTGTGACTTTCTTTAACCTAGGGGGTCATTTAGTAACGCAGATTTCTGATTCTCTTTTTCCGATCAGCAAAACAGTTGAGGGGGTAAAAGAAAAGCATAACACCGGTCTTGCAAACTGAATTTCTTAATGAAAATAATCTTCGACTAAAATTTTTGGAGAGTTTTATCTTTACATGAGACTGCATCAAAATGGATCACCTATCGAGTATGATGTTGAACGCGTATATGTGGACTCGATGGGTGATCAAAATGGATAATCTCCTTCGAGTTTTCGAGGGCAACGTTCATCCTGAACAGGGATTGCAAATACTCGGGTTCAGATAGTCTGGTTGCTGGGATTAAGTTAAAATTTTGCGTTTCAAAACACATAATAACACACTAATTAGGTGATATTGAAATTCTAGGATATTATTATCGCCAAGTGCAGTTGTCGCTCTGATTCTCAGTTGCTATTACTTTTTTTACAAAATATGATTAAGTCCACTAAAGATTGGCGGATGATTACAAGTATCTAAAATATTGGCAATACAATCTGAGACCGAGCATAGTAACTGAATTTCTGAATTAATTAAGTTTATATTTACCATGATTGTGAATAAAAAAACAATTTCAATGATGATAAACAAGTGTATTTAATTAAAAGAAAGAAAAGACAGCAAACTTGCTTTTATTTGTATTTATTTAACTAAGATGCGCGTATCCAACTGTTATAGACTTATCAATAATTACAGCTATTGTTCATTGTACATGTAAGTATAGGATAAGATATACTCGGATCAATACCATATGTCTGGAGAAGCACAATGGATCTTTCTTTATGTTGTTAGCTTTGGATTTCACGGATGTACATTCATTCCTTGGTGTGGATTAGTAAAGCGGGTGCAGTGGTGACAAGTCTACAACGGTAACATGACAATTAGAATGAACAAAGCATGAAAAAGTTGCTTCATATTTTTTGTACATTAATAGATGGTCATTCTGGGAGATTTCTCGTGCCCAGAGGATGAGTCGTCGGAACTCTTTTTTCCTGCGACGACTATAATTATTAATGACATCATTGTTGATTATGCAACTTGTGCTTCCTGCATTTCTCACCATTCTATTGCCTACCGCATCCTAGTAGAATTATGTGCATACTACGGTCAGTTATTTCATGCGCTTGCCTTATAACTTGTACTTTTACGATTCTCAGTGTAAATCGAAAATATACTTTACTTTATTCAATACCGAGGTAAAACATCTCTATTTAGATTTACATTCGCATTCTTGGCTGCCACTCCCAACTCTAAGTGAGTAACGAGAAAAGCTAGTTTGAGGTTCTATAACTTTTGTAACTTCTATCATTAGATAGGATTTTCCACAGCATTAATGACCATCAACATCTCATCATAAACGCTCTTCGGTGGATCATACCGGATCCCGGATCCGGATCCTGACCTGGTGCAATCCCTGTCCTGAACTTGGTTGAGGAAGCCAGTTAGAGTAGGTTTTGAGACGGAGCCATTTGGCATTGCCAAAGTATTATTCTGTACTCACGCAGCACAGCAGCTCCAGAAAGTCAGTTTAGTACAATGGGATTGACGTATGAAATATTGCGGAGGAATCTCGGAGTAGAGGCGGAAAATGTGTTTTCCTTGCAAACAGCTGAACAGATGAACTACAAAATATTGCTGTATAGCAATGACGATGGATTTATTGCATCACGCATTTTGTTATTTCTTAATAAAAGACAATGAGTCATTTAATTTACTTCATGATCAGCATTTCAATTATTTCTTAGATGCATCACTTTCATATAGGATGTAGGTACCTCTACACACGTGTGCATGTTTCTGTAATCTTTGGAAAATGTAAATTCAATGCCAGTTATTTTTTAGTATTTAGTAAAATAACACTATCTATTCAAGCGACTAATGGAGCATAATGCAAGCATCATCACAATTCTCAAATTTCATTTAATACTGAATAATTTTTTTCTCGAAAAACGTTTTATCGAATTTTGGTAAATATGAATTTTTCATTGTAAATGCTGAATCTATTTAATGATATAACTGATAAGCTTACATTGCTTCAAACGATTGCAAGGACAGGAAAAACATTTTTGAAAAATACATTTTAAAACATGATTTTTTTTAAAAAAAATTTTCCAGTTAAACATGTTTGCTTATATGATCGATATCCATCTCAAGATATCTTTCCCAGTTTTTCACCTTTTCAAATTCAATTCGTAATAATCAAAACCCATTTTTGAGCAATTTTATGCTGCTTTAAACATGTATCGAATATGAATCGTATCAAGATCAAGATTTACGAGCAGCTTATGTGCATAGCCAACCTATCATTTCAAAAATTCCGAAATACCAGTATTCTTAAATTGCGCTATCTAGAAAAAGTGAAGTTTTTATTAAAACTATCTTTGCCTTGCCAAAGGACGGAGTGCGAAACGTGGCACTGATATTCGCCACTTTCTTGCATTATACATTATTTCTGGAGGTATCTCACAGTAAGAGTTTCTAGCCATCCATGACCTACATGGTTAACATTATGAATCCCAACCACCTCCTGCTGACGGCATTGCTATATAAAAAAATTATATTACATCTATTTCATTGGACACTAATTGTCAAGTCACGCGATTCCACAAGACATTTCGCCGTCATTAAAATTAAATACATATTACGGATATATTTTTCAACTTAACTACATGCATTACAAAGCTGCAATGTTGTTAATCAGGCATTCAGCAATTACTTCAATTTTTGATATCAATAGATCCGATGGTCAGTGAGTTGCCAAAGGTAGCGAAACCTTGCGACGACGTAATTAGCTGAAAGAATACCGAGTAGAGGACTGAGTATTCTTTTTTCCCCCAATCTAAGTTACTGACCGGAAAAAGTACATCAGAAAACCGCCATTATTTAATGTCCCCTCGGAAATAGAGAGGCAAGTACAAACTTATTAAAGTCTCCTAGAAGCCACAAACCTCGACATCTCAGTTGAGTTCAGTTCAAAGAGGGGGAAGTTTTCCAAACCTTACAACTGTTTTTCTCTCGGAAAATTAATTCCGCACGGAAACTGAGAGCAAGAGAAACTAAGATGGGCAATACCAGCATTTTATGATTAGTAGCAGCCTAGCGAATTATTAACTTTCATTCGCTGTCAGGCAAACCAGCAATGCACACCCACAAACCATTGTATGATATTGGCTTGGAATCATGTGTTATCTTCAGTAGCGTGCTTTCACTTTAAGTTTTCCAGGCACTTTCAAATCTGCATTTTATTCTAAATACATTGTATATTGGCAAATATATACCATCCAAAGTTTAATAAAGGACTTGATTAACTACAAGCAGAACTTTCTATAACGTGAAACAATTTATTTTTCGGCCATGTGCTATTGTACTAATAAAATTCTGATGCGAACCCTGAGCACAAGTGCGTCTATCGTACAGCCCTATTAGAAAGTGATGCTCATGTTATCCGTATTTAAAAGTGATAGAGAAATCCTGATTATTCTCCTCGAACAGTCTTTTAGGAGAAACCGAATGAATCAAACAAAATCAATAGATCTTCAAAGATCATGCCAGTTTCCAGTCAATAAATTCGGAATTCTCGCACATTACTTTATTAATAATTTTCCCATGAAAATAGATCAATATAGAAAATGCGATTTGAAAATGTCTTTAATTATTCATCTGAAGGTCAAAGAATTTTTGTCTTATGGAGCAGTCAAACCACAAGGGTCTAGTTACGCACGTTTACAAAGATTCGCTGGTTCTTCGTGAAGTAACCTAGGGGCAACTTCTTGTGATAGCGACGAATCACGATCCTTCCACATCTTTGTTTTCCATATATTTTGTAGCAAACTCTAATAGTCTTATAACCCCATTTATAGTGCTGTCGCCGATATCTTCTCAATCTTCGAGATCTTCTGATGTATCGATAGCGGCGGTATCTTCTTAATTTTCGAGATCTTCTGATGAAGCGATAGCGGCGGTATCTTCTTAATTTTCGATATCCTGTGGAGTATCCATAGCGGCGGATTCTTCTGAATCTTCGAGATCTTCTGATGTAGCGATAGCGGCGGTATCTTCTGATGTAGCGATAGCGGCGGTATCTTCTGATGTAGCGATAGCGGCGGTATCTTCTGATGTAGCGGTAGCGGCGGACTCTTCTTAATTTCCGAGATCTTCTGATGTAGCGGCGGATTCTTCTCAATTTTCGAGATCTTCTGATGTAGCGGCGGATTCTTCTCAATTTTCGAACTCTTCTGATGTAGCGATAGCGGCGGTATCTTCTGATGTAGCGATAGCGGCGGTATCTTCTGATGTAGCGATAGCGGCGGTATCTTCTGATGTAGCGATAGCGGCGGTATCTTCTGATGTAGCGATAGCGGCGGACTCTTCTCAATTTTCGAGATCTTCTGATGTAGCGGTAGCGGCGGACTCTTCTCAATTTCCGAGATCTTCTGATGTAGCGGCGGATTCTTCTCAATTTTCGAGATCTTCTGATATATCGGCGGACTCTTCTCAATTTTCGAGATCTTCTGATGTAGCGATAGCGGCGGTATCTTCTGATGTAGCGATAGCGGCGGTATCTTCTGATGTAGCGATAGCGGCGGTATCTTCTGATGTAGCGGCGGATTCTTCTCAATCTTCGAGATCTTCTGATATAGCGGCGGACTCTTCTTAATCTTCGAGATCTTCTGATATAGCGGCGGACTCTTCTTAATTTTCGAGATCTTCTGATATAGCGGCGGACTCTTCTTAATTTTCGAGATCTTCTGATATAGCGGCGGACTCTTCTTAATTTTCGAGATCTTCTGATATAGCGGCGGACTCTTCTTAATTTTCGAGATCTTCTGATATAGCGGCGGACTCTTCTTAATCTTCGAGATCTTCTGATGTAGCGGCGGACTCTTCTTAATTTTCGAGATCTTCTGATATAGCGGCGGACTCTTCTTAATTTTCGAGATCTTCTGATATAGCGGCGGACTCTTCTTAATCTTCGAGATCTTCTGATATAGCGGCGGACTCTTCTTAATCTTCGAGATCTTCTGACGTAGCGGCGGACTCTTCTTAATCTTCGAGATCTTCTGACGTAGCGGCGGATCCTTCTTGATCTGGAGATACCTTTCTTGACACTGAGTTGAACATTAGGTGAAAGTTTCGTCTTAATCTCGTCCAATGAATCCAGCTTTGAAAGTTCATGTCCGTCTGGTAGGCTCTTCTCTAAGTTTGCGGAATTTGCAACATCGCTGTCTTCGTCCTCTCCTGCCACCGCCTTTTCAGCAAGGGCGGTATTGCTCAGGCAAAGCAGCCCGAATAGCACGATAAGTGCTAAGACCTTCATTGTTGGATCTGAGTGATGATGTTGAGCTTATGATATGCCAGAATATATATGGTCAAGTTGTCTGATCTCGGACAACAATAATTGTCAAGTTGTCAACCTTGTCAAATAAATCAGAGAAATTCAAATATTTGAAGTGGCAGTTGAGATAATATTGTCAACAACTGCTTGATTTCAATGCAAATTAAAACCCAGCCACTGATTAAAAGATATTTGACTTCATTGTCAGCTATCCTCTTGCAACGAAAATCAATTGCAGTTTTGATGGAATTTCAATATTTTAATTCTCTAATTAGAATTATCTAGTGATAATGAGCTGTCGAACATGACAAGTGTATTGGAATAAAAGCAACCTTCAATGTCTTTGGATTCTATTTTGAGCATACAAATTTGACGCTGAGTAAATAATATCTCGATAAGGCCTAAAATTTGTGAATACGAATATGATTACTTCTTGAAATTGGAAAATTGTTTCAGAAAGTTGAAATGTTTAACCCTCGCCTCATCTGGCGAATTTTATGAATATCTTTAAGCAAGACATGACCACCAGATTTCTAATAGCTTTACTATTATGAAACTTTTGACTGCGGGGAGATAAATTTGTCACTATATGCTTTTGGCGTGAAATCCATTTTAAAATTTGAATGTTTGGAATTATTTTGGCTAATTTCGGTATATTCACCTCTATATGTATATTTCGCCATCAATTCGTGATGAAATAAGTTGAGATTACACAAAAGTATTCTTCCTATCAATATAAAGATGTTCATAATTGCAAAGTTTTTGTATTTGAAAGTTTTTGAATTTGAAAGTATTTACTTGTTATGTATGCATGTATGAAATTTATATATGATTTTTTTATAATTTTTGTAAATTTTAGTTCTGCATCCATACATGTAGGTAGTGTCGACTCAAAAAAGTGTCTCTATGCAGAGAAAATTTTTATTCCAAAAGATTCAGTTTTTGCGGTCGAGATTATGACGCTCCTGCGGTCCAAAAATTTATTTGAGCAGTTTTCAAAATACTGATTTTTGGCAAATTTAATACTACCGATATGAAGCCCCTTTATAAGTAGCATGAAACAATATGGATATCGAAAGGAATGAATATTTGCTAATAGGCATCTTAATAAAGCCGAAAGTAAGCTGATGATGTGGGAAATTTCAAGAAACCCATAAGTCATAGTCTTTAAGTCTTTACAAGTCTTTAAGGATAAGTTGAGATCTTACTTAAAACTTCTTGGCTTTAAAGCTTCTTGTAATGCTCTTAATTCAATTTTCAGCGGCATAATTTAATAATTCACAAGGCTCATTTCTTGAATCTGAATAGTAATGTGGATCCATTGACATCTTTTAAAATTAATTATAATGAGCTTCCTTTATTACGATGTTTTGCTCTTTCAGTGTCAGTTTCTGATATGATCACGCTTAAGAAAATAATCTCATTATAATAAAGCTGAGCTTTTAGTAATGATAACCCATCTAATTGCTAATTTACAAGCTATATATTACCTCTCCTAGTTGTCATGACATGAAGGATTTGTGGAATACTATTCCTTATTCTGTATTGCTATCATCATCAGTCAAATTCGTGTACATTTCTCCAAACGTATAAAAATTGCATATCTCACAGGTGGTACTGGGTCTCGACACATGTTAATTTAATGAAATCGAAACTGTATACACATTGGGGATTTAATAAATGCTGAGTTAGCACTGTACCTAATATACTTACTCTATGAAGAGGACTACTCTTAGTACAATAATTATGAAATGAATCAGTGAATGAAAATACATACTTATATATAACTGGTAAAATTGAAGTCATGAAATTTCACATTCATCTGATTTTCTTCTCCTTCCTAATTTAAGCATGATAATCCGTTCGCGTCATTTTTTGACGCTTATATATTTACTCTATGTCTGTATCTAATCAGCAATTATTGACAGTTTTCAGAATCATGCTACTTTTAGCAGATGAAATATGGGAAAGTAGGCTAATTATTTACATCTGTATGAGACGACTAAGCGTATTTCAGAAAATGAATTTTTGTACAATTGGGGTTGAACTGAAACCTTGAATTATTTGACCTTTGACCTCATCTAATGACAGTGATGTAATCTCATAACGATTTATGATCATTTTATTAACCCCCTTGACCAGATATTTCGATTAGTGCACATGGTTTATTAGTTTTTGTTGTCACTTTTCATTTGAAATAGTGATCAAATGGAAACTTGTTAAAAATTGGCCTTTTTTACCTTTGACCTTCACCTCATCGCAGGGTTGACCTTAGAATTAGAAATAATGCTGTTTTTCTGAATCACCATTCAATGCCCATTCTATTAATGTGTGGTTTGGCAAAATTAGTATAATAGTTTGGGAGATCAGCAGTGGGGCCAGGGTTGAAATTGATGAAAAAACATCTGAAAACAAAAATTAAGATGCTACATGCAGCTGACACATTCATTATTAATAAAAGAAAATATATACAAGAGATAAAGCCACACGAGCTGCAAACAAGCTGAGTGCTTTTTTTGTCGGGAACAAATTTTTGTCATAGTCTTCAGTGTCGTCTAGCTCAGGTTCGACTTTGTCTTTGCGTG
Organism: Prostheceraeus crozeri; assembly: GCA_907163375.1. Taxonomy (NCBI): domain Eukaryota; kingdom Metazoa; phylum Platyhelminthes; order Polycladida; family Euryleptidae; genus Prostheceraeus; species Prostheceraeus crozeri. The sequence goes on from CAJQUW010007252.1 coordinate 50,680, forward strand.
ATGTTTTGAAATCCCTCTTTTTTGGGACGCAAACCTGTCCTGTATGTCCAAAGAGATTTTATATGTAGCCTTTTATTTCCGCGGTAATTTTCACAGTTCAAATATTTCTATGACTATTGCCTCCATAATAATGTTTATTTTTCACCGTGCGTATAATGTAGATATTACCAAAATTACCAAAATTAAATCAAAGCATGAAATTTACTCATTTTGTAGAGTATCTCAGACATGAAATGCTGAATCATGTGACTCACTTCAACTTTTATATCGAAGTTGATGTTCTGAACTCAATCATGTTTCAGATTTCATGACATTCTGATAAATAGTTTCTTTTCTGCAAAAGAAAATGTACGAAAATGGCCAGGTATTTCACAATCCATAGATATTTCTTGAATTTTAGAATTGGATTCCAATGGGAATCCTTTAACCTTGCCTTTAATCGAAAGCGACTGGCTGTGACACTCAAGAATTTGATTTCTGTATTCAGCGTTTCAAGATCTACAACTTTGTTATTATTGTTCCGTTCTTCCAAAAATATATGCATGCAAATCTCTAAGAAATTCTGCTCAATGCCTTACGTCACAAAAGATAATTTCATGTGCATTCTTTTAAAACTGCATTATTATGTTTCTCTATGATCTTGCTATCAATCATTCATTCGCAACAGATTGAGCTATAGCGCCTCAGAGAATTTCGCTTCATTCTATCATTTTATTTACCAAATTGCAATTTTAAAGACAATGCCATCAGTAGTTTAGATATAAAAGCACACATGCTAAAATGAATCAGTTATCAAAAAGAAATTTTGTCCAATAGAATTAAGCTAAGAAGTCACAAACGCAAAAACAATTATACAGACGCAATCTACTATTTAACAATTAAGACCTAGCTGTCAGTAGCGGCAGTGAGTACAGATTAATGACTACAGACCGAAGGAATAACACTCGCATCGCAGAATCTCTACTCATTGCCGCTGCTGACAGGTCTTAATTGTTGAATAATAACACAATGTCAGTAGCCTATCATTGTTTTTGCGTTTGTAGCTTCTCAGCTTTCTATTGGACAAAATTTCTTTTTGAAAAATGATTGATTTTGACATGTGGGCACTAAAACCACTGATGAAGAAGACATTGTCATTGAAATTGAAATTTGATAAAAAAATGATAGAATGAAGCCAGGGGCGTCGGCAAGGGGGGGCGAAGGTGCGGCCGCCCCCCCCCCTCAGCTGGGAGTAACTTTAACTGTCCAATTGATGATGACTTCAACTATGACCAAGGCGAGAAAAAATGCTGTAATGATAACGACAGATGAGGAGAAAGTTTCCTGTGTGAAGTGTTACGGCGTGCGCAGCAGGCGGTCATATCGTGGCGATCAGGTTCTCTCGCTGCCTAAGCTCCCTAATCTATTTACCATCAATGTACAGATGATTATCTAATACAGTATTGAGAATCGGCATCAGCCACAGCCAGTGGCCACAGCCTCAGTCACCAGTCATCCCGAATGGACACTACAGTGCGAGCGTTAATCCTTGATGTTTGACGTTTCCAAATCTGTAATGACTCAACTTTCAGTTTCATTTCATGTGTCGAATATCGTGTTAGAATCTCGCTCGCAGTGTCGCACTTTCATCATAATTTTAAATATTTGAATTATTTGCCATTTAATCATCTTCGACTTGGATTACAATATTGCTATTTTGTTTTGACGACGGATTTATTGAATTTTGCACCAATTCAACTTCATACTCCCTGTCAACTTCCTCTGCTCTGTACATCTTACATCGATTCGTTCTGGTAAGTAAGATTAAAGTATTCAATCTGAAAATCTATAAACAAATGTTTTCAAAAAAGAAATAATTTGCAGTTCATATATTTTCATTATATCCATTATTTCATTACTATTTCATTTATTTCTATAAGGCAGTAGTAGTGAAAACTGTGCCCTACTTGCCACGGATAGGTACATGGATAGGTACATGTAAAGTTTAGTGTTATCAATAGGTACATGGATAGGTACATGTAAAGTTTAGTGTTGTCAATAGGAACATGGATAGGTACATGGATAGGTACATGTATACTTTAGTTATCGATAGGCACATGGATAGGTACATGTATAATTCAGTGTTATGAATAAGAACTTGTATGAGATCTGTTTTACTGGATAGGTACATGTGTTTGGTACACTGTGTTTCGGAACGTCTATGATCGAACTTGTGTGGTTTGGTTCTGAGCACTTGGGTACGTACCGATAGACGTCCGTTGTTTGATTTTGAATGGGTTTGCTCAATTGCGACTATTGTGACTATTGCAACCATTGTAATCAAGATGACACATTGATTTTCCTTTTACGTAGACAAACTATGCTATAAATATGAGATAGTTTTTGATGGCATACATAATGATGACTAGTATCCCAACGTCGTGGGTTGTCGCAAGAGACCTTGGATATTCGTTCAAAGCCATAGAAACTGTAACAAATCTCAGTGAAAATATCAACGCTGGTGATTTAGTTGATCGACTAATGGATCTAGATGAGCATGCTATGAATCACAATTTGGATCGTAGGTGGATAGAGGATTTCTCCATGCTACACTGCAATGATAGTGAAATTAGGAGGATCAAATTGGAACGATATGGAAAGAAGGAGACATCTGACAGTGTTTTAATAAAAAGTTCTCCCAATAAAAGTGACTTCAGAAGGAAATTAGAACAAGAGACATTTAAATTATTATGTGAACGGAACTGCGTTAAATGTTTTAAACAGGAACGATCCCTTCTCTTTTTGCCATGTTGTCATAGCGTTATGTGTTCTACATGTTATGTACCCTTTGAAACTTCATCTTGTCCCCTTTGCGATGAAGAAATATCTTCAACAGTCACTGTATATCGTACATGATGAGTCATCATGCAGGTCTGTGATTGGTCACTATTGTGTCTTTGTGTGACTTTTCTATATAAGGAGGACATTGTACCGTTCTATTTCAAGCATAATTTGAGGCTAATACAATGTCAATCAGCATGTCGTTCACTACCAACATTCCCATTTCAATAATTTACCGAAGTCAACTCTTCACGGGCAATATATTTTATTCTGCCGTGAATATAACTGGCTATAAAGCGGATTTGGTGGATCTGATGGAGGAAATAGTGAAGTATTTCCGCTGCGGAGAGGACGTTGTGGTGCAGAGAATGTTGATGAGAGTCGTGAACAACGCTCTTACACGAGTTGCAAGATTCTGGCTCAACGAAGTATTTCGCCCACTATCTCAAACGGAGATTGTACCGGAATACTCTCGCTGTTGGTGCAGCAGTATCCAACGGAAACTCAACACATGTCTCCATGACATTATCACCTCCAGCTACTATGATGAGAAGGGTGAGAAGTGCAAACTGGACTTGTTCAGTGGACCGCCATCAGTAAGCATCAATGTGGCTGCTCAAGGACATTCTGAGGTGATCAGTTTGCGGGCATACTATGCCAATATTTTAAAGACTTTCCATTTAAAGCCTTGCTGTATGTGCTGTCATATTTCAAAACATCTAATGAAAGACATTGAGCAGCTCATAACTGCTACAAATGAGACTCTAGCCGATGTGAGTGTATATCAGTTTCCCTCTACAACTTGCTAAGTGTTTTATGTAATTTTATACGTACCAGCAACAAACTCTGTGTGAATGCTTGTAAACTTTTGTATATAATGTTGTAAGTACTAAGCAAAAATTGTAATTGTATTATCTATTTCCATATTAGAATAAAAATGTCTGTAAAACGGAAGGCATCTTCTCGTCAATCGAAACGGTCCTTCAAACCTTCAAGTCAGTTTAAAAAGGCGTTGCGAAAGTTAAACAGGATACATGATAATAAGAAGAAGTGTAAATTGATTCAAAATTCAAGTGATGATTTCATTCGTGATTTAGCTTTTGCAATACACAAATGTCTACCTATTTACAAGCCTCTGTTGAATGCTGGCTCTTTGAATAGCATAAAAAAGTTTTCAAATCCAAGGAGTAGTGATAAGAAAAGGCGAAACTTAATTCAGCGCGGTGGTGGTGGGTTTCTAAGTATGTTAAATGATATTGGAAACAGTATTAATGGTGTTATCAATAGTCCGCTTGGAAGGATTGCAGCAACTGCTGCAATGTTAATATAAGGTTAGCGAATCATAAAGTGACACGTCATCACTTTGATTGATGAGTCATATATAGGTGTATATAAGGAAGACGCTTTAATGATATTTTACCACTTTCAAGTGACAATTCATTTGCGCTGGTTGAAAGCTCCGAATTAGTACTTGTTGAAACATGACTCAGAAAATGTATACAATCAGAGAGGAAGGTGACGCTTTTGAGCAAGATCTCTTGAAGCTTCGTCCGACACGAAAGGTGCAAGGGATTGGAAATACGTTCTACTTTCAAACCTTGAATTATGGTGATGATGGCTTTTATCTTCAAGTTCCATTCTTCCACAGTAATGGTATGTCTACATCAGGGTATAGCAATATGAGACAAATGCGAGTGACTTTTCCAAAATGGCAACAGGTGATTCTTAAAACTATTGACTCTTTCGCGAAAGAATGTGTTGAGCTGCCTGAAATTGCTCCCACTCATTGGAGAAAGGCATTAGAGGAAGGAGTTGGTTATAAGGAATTGCCGGAATTCGATACACTGTTTTTAAAACTATCTGATCATTTTCAAGCATTCGATCTCTTTACAAACGCGATGGAATGTGAGGATCTCAAACGGGGCCGCTATATGGGCTTAGTTCACGTTACCGGACTTTATATTGGCTCACATGGTTCGACTGGTAAAGTCGCATCTTTACAAATGAAGGTTCTTCAACTAGTCTATGAACCACTGCCAATTGATAAATGTTTAATTAACATTGATAAGACTGCTTCAAGTGATGGGAAGGAAGAGAGCAAAAAGCGAGGTCGGAAATCTAAAGATGGGAATCCTAAATTGAAGTTGAAGCGCCAAGATGCTGACTTGAAAACTTTCTATAATCCTAATTGTGATGAGGAAACACAAATGTTTTAATTTGTAAATGTTTTAATTTGTAAATGTAACTTGAAAGTTTCTATTCTGAATGTAAATAAACTTGATCTGGAACATGTGTCTGTTTTGTTGTTCTAAGCAAAATTAGCGGGATGATGAGTTTAATGTTAATGGAATTATAAGATGACAGATTTTCGTCTATTCACTGATCGCACAATGTGTGTCGCTGGACCAAGTCAGTCCGGTAAAACTACATTTGTAACTGAATTGCTACAATATAGAAATGAAATGTTTAACAAGGAAATTAAGAGAGTCAAATGGTATTATGGAATATTTCAACCACAACTACATTCTGCACTTCGCCAGAAAGGTTATGAGGTGAAGCAAGGGTTGCCATCAACTGAGGATATCAAAGCAGGTGACTTACTAGTATTAGATGATCTATTACGAGAAAGCAAATCTTCAAAGGATGTAACTGAAATGTTCATTCAAACTGCACATCATAGGGAAGCTTTTATTATCTACATCACCCAAAACATCTTCGATGGAGGGAAAGAGCAAAGAACTAGAAGTTTGAATACACATTATTTGGCAATATTTAAAAATCCAAGAGATAGCAGTCAGATACATCATCTCAGTAGACAGATATTACCTCAACAACCTAAAGTACTTTCAAAAATATATGAAGATGTAACAAAGAAACCACATGGTTATCTATTTATTGATCTAACCCAGGAATGTCCGGAACGACTTCGATTTCGAACAAATATCATACCTAATTCCGCTGAACCAATGACAGTTTTCTCGGTTCACAGTTAGTTTTAAGCAATGTACTTTGTTGCCTTATTATTTTCAAACATGTCATATTCAAAGATGGTAGTCATTCCTCAAGAGGAGTATGTACAATTGACTACATTACAAAGTGCACAGGAAGTCAAAAATATAGATCAACCTATTACGAATCAACTTAAGGAACTAACACAAAAGGATATGGAAATTCAGAAGATTAAGGATCCCTATCGACGAATGCAGTTAGCAGCTGAAAACATTGACGAGAGGCGACAGATTCGTGACAAGTTGCGACGATTTATAACCTTGTCAACACCTCGACCATATCGTGTGCGCGCTGAGCGATTATTTGACTTCATTGATCCACATGTGAAGTTCAATGAGAGAGGGGAGATAATAGATGAAACAACTGGTGATGTTATTAGAAATAGTCACATAGATGACCTTCTACAATATGCTGTCAGAGATGTAAGGCGAAAACTAGGTGCACCACAAGGGTGGACATATTTTCAGAAAATTTTATCTGATCAAAATGTACCTCACAATATTATTGGAGGACCGACTGTGAATGAATTGGATAAGGGTCACTTACAAGATGGATCAAAGAGTAAAACACCCACGATGGCGGTCAAGCGAGAGCTTGCAGATCCCGATGATCTGCAACCAAAAAGAGCTACTAGGCGCTCAATGCGTGTTGCGAAGGAGTATAGTAAATATTAAGCAAATATGAATTAAGCCTTACCTCTCTCATATCATGTCGTTACAAAAATTTTGCTGTTGTTTGAAATCTGCGCTCGAAGGCAAAGGAGAAGAGGGCATAGAGGTTGATATCAATTGTGTTAGCAGTTGCTGTGCGAGTAATACGCGTGCAAATCAGAACAAAGACGATGAGTACAGCAGTGAAACTCAGAAAGATTTATTACGACTTAAATCATCCCGCAAGTTTCAGTCGTCCGGAGGTTCTAGCTCGTGCAGCAGGTGTGGGAATAGAGAAAGTCAAGAAGTGGTTGAGGAGTCAACCGACTTACACTCTTCACAAAAATGCGAGAAAGCGGTTTCCAACAAGAAAATATGTTGTTAACAATATAGATAGTCAATGGCAAGCGGACTTGGCTGACATGCAACAGATATCACAGTACAATGATGGCTATAAATACATCTTAACCGTAATAGATATTTTATCTCGCTATGCTTGGGCACGTGCGCTGAAATCTAAACGAGGACCAGAAGTTGAAGCGGCTTTTCGGAGCATTTTCGATGAGGGGCGTGTTCCGCAAAGAATACAGACCGATCAAGGGAAGGAATTCGAAAACTCTCATGTTCGAAGTCTCCTTAAAAGTCATAATGTGGAATTGTTTAGTGTCAAAAGTGCTTATAAAGCTGCCATGGTTGAGAGGTTCAATCGCACACTGAAGACAAAAATATGGCGCTATTTCACTGCAAAAAATACACATGTTTGGGTAGGTGAGCTGCAGAAATTTGTTAAGAATTACAATGAAAGCTACCATCGAATCATTAAGATGAAACCAGTTGATGTTACCCCAGATAATGCGATGGATGTATGGCTTCGATTGTATGATAAGAAAGCGAAAAACATTTCCAATGAAAAGAAAATTAATGTTGGTGATAGAGTTCGGATTTCAAAGGTCAAGTCTACATTTGAGAAGGGGTATCTACCTAATTGGACTGAAGAAGAGTTTTTTGTGGATGAAGTAAATACAAAATTTAGGCCCACCATGTATAAATTAATAGATTACCATGGCAATCCAATTGAAGGAAAATTTTACTCTTATGAATTGCAAGTAGTAGACAGAAGTGAAGAGGTGTATATGATTGATAAAATAATTAGGAGGAAAGGTCATGGCAATCAAAGGAAATATCTAGTTAAATGGAAAGGATATCCTGATTCATTCAATAGCTGGATAACGCACCAGGATCTACAAAATGTGGAGATGGGAGACACTCGTAACTTTTAAGCTAATATAGCATGTGACTTCTTCCATATATGACTTTAACATGTCTACTAACTTCAATATCATTCTTCCAAGCAATAGCAACCCCAAGATATTCCCAAGTAACAAACCATCTCTATACTCTGTTGAATTCGCTAATCCAATTACTCTGCATGGACCCCATGAAGTTGCTCTAACTGAAATTACTTATTACAACGATATCAGTTTGCTAAAGAACAACTATTTTGAATTACATAAAGAAGTGCGAGAGAAGGATGATTGCTTTCGCATATTTCAAAATAGTCTACATGGTACATGGGCTTTTCATCATCTAACTTTACATCCTTTTTCAACATCTTTACCATCTGTTCAAAACATGATTAAAATTCAAAAGGCATTTGCAACGTCAACTTTTGATTCTAAGGTTCCCACAATGAGCTTGCAAGATACAGAAAAGGAAATCGGTAGAATGTTTGAACGAATAAATGATCTCTTCAAGCTGACTTTGAATAAATTCTACAAACCAGTCATAAAGGGGTCAACAAAATTGATGAAGGAAGGGAAGCATGTTCTTCTTGTATTAGGTAAGGATTTGAGTCATACTTTTGGGTATTCCAGAACAACTTTCTCATCAAGGTATTGGTACAATGGACGTGGGTGGAATTCGGAGAGGAAAGTCACTGATTTTCAATGTAGAATTGTGCCATTGTATGCATTACAAAAGAGGAGCATCCGAGTAAAAAATAAATTTGAGGTCATTAGAAGTGTTGAAGACTTTGCAAGAAAGTTTCAAGGATCAGTGCCAGAAACGTTAATGACTTGTGAATATAAGAAAGAGAAAGTAACTTTATTTACTGTTGAAAAGGAGGTAGAATTTATTGTTTTTACTAAAAAGACACCATTGGAAAAGTCTGAGTCCGCTGTTATTGAATTTGGATCTGAAATGATTGGGATGTTTAAGGGCCTTGAAAGCGCACCTTGGTTGACAGAATTAAATGATACATTCAAGGTTCAATTGTCCTCTTCTAAACTCAAAGCATCAACAAATGCTTCATGGGATATCCACGTATACAGCGAAGACATATCGGGTGATGAATTGTCTACTTCCAGTGAACTTGTAAAAAGAGTTAATTTGAACATTGAAAGCTTGAAAACGCCATCTGAATTGTGTACAAAGTTAAATGAGTTTGGTGTAGATTACCTTGATGCAGATGAATATCACTTTTCTTATGACCCACATAAGAAACGCATGATTCTAAAGGTAGGGAAGAACTCTCTTATCAAGCTGGATAGCGTGTTAACGACCACATTGGGATTCTCAAAATCAACTATTTATGAAGGTACATCAATAGGCGATACAACCCCATCACTAGAGCGTGATATAAGTAACTTATACGTCTATTGTAACATTATTGAATATACAAGGGTTGGCGACATTGAGGCCCCACTTCTGCGCACATTTCCTCTCTCATCCGTAAGGAAGCAACTAATCAATCGAGAATTTTTTAATACAATGTATCTACCAATCAGCCGAAATTTCATCAATAGAATTGACATATCAATTCATGATGACGCAGGAGAAGTAGTACCGTTCTGTGGTGGTGTTACTGTTTTGACCCTACATATTAGGTCACGAGAATAAGGCTTTACGCTATTGTGACTTCCATAGTTATTCAATAGTCATAATGACAGGCATTTACAGTAGACCATCATATCAGAGCGGTTATCCCGTGTTTGTTGGAGGTAGACGACAAGTTGGAGGAGGCATATTTGGTGCACTAAGACGTATGGTTCTTCCAACACTCAAAAAGTATGGCGTACCAATCATGAAGCGTGTTGGAAGCAGGGCTTTAGATTTTGGTGCAAATGTTGCAGCTGATGCGCTTCAAGGTGAGGATATCGGTGAATCTATGAAAATGCGCGCGCAGCAATCTGCCATAGACGCATTAGATGATTTAACAAAGACGAGACGTACAGTTCGGAAGAAACGTAGGAAGTCAAGACAAGTTGGATCAGGCCGAGTTACTAAGCAAAGACGCAGGAAAAGTAAAAAGCCGACTAGAGCAGCACGTTCTAAATCTAGACGTCGAGTGAAAACAAGAAAGCGCAAACGAAATTCCACAGCTACTAGAAACAAGTCAAAACGAAGGAAGACAACATATTTGTAGAGCTAATACGATGCAGAGTATCAATTCGGCTTTGTGTTTCTTCGATTCTCCCCCTCATCAGACAGACATCATCTCCTCAACAATTGTAGACATAGTCCCCACAACAAATATCGATGGTAACCAGCAGCCTATTCAGTTTGATATACCTGCCAATCCTCAAGATTATATTGACTGTCAATCCATTGATTTAGAGTTGTGTATACAAATTAAGAAGACTGATGGTACAAATATCGATTCATCCAAGGATAAAGTGGGATTAGCAAATCTTCCTATTGCCAGTCTGTTCTCAGATGTGTATCTAATATTGAATGACAAACAGATTGAAGGAGGGGATCGAGCATATCCATATGGAGCATATATACATACAATGACTCAATTTCAAAAGCAAGCTAAACAGTCACACTTGCAAGTTTCTGGGTGGTATGATGATCAGCAAGGGAAATTTGATGATGTCTCAAATGCAGGGTTGAAAAGACGAATGGATTTAACAGCGGATTCAAAGGAATTATACTTGAAAGGACCCGTCTATCTTGATTTCCTTCGTCAATCTAGATATCTGCTATCACAGGTTAAAATGCAAATAAAATTTATTCGTGCAAATCCTGAGTTCGCGTTAATGGCTTTTGGAGCTACAAACTATCAAGTTAACATAAGTAATGCCGTGCTCAATGTAAGGCGAGTAACAATGAACCCGTCAGTCATCAACGAGCATGCGACAGGATTGAGGAAAAACAATGCAATATATCCAGTTAATCACAGTGTGTTGACAAACTTCACAATTGGTGCGGGATCATCCTCACATGCCTACCCAAATCTTTTTCCCACTGCAATGCCAAAGGCGGTGTATATCACATTTGTGGAAAATGAGGCATTCATTGGTGCTTTTGAAAAGAATCCATTCAATTTCCAACACTTTAATGTTAGCAAACTAGCACTCTATCAGGATGGGAAATTTGTATCTTGCAAAGCATATGAGCCTAATTTCAAAGATGGCAAATTCGCACGTGAATATGGTTCTATTTTCACCGCCCTCAACATGTTTAATACAGACGATTCAAATGGAATTACAATGGATATGTACAAGAATGGCTACTTCTTCATTATGTACAACCTCACAGCAGATGCAGATCTAGGTGGTGAAAGCGTAGGAGTTACAAAGCCTGGAAATCTACGACTGGAGGTATCATTTGAGTCACCTTTGAAGAAAACAATTACTTGTCTCATTTATGCTATCTATGATAGCAAAGTTGAGATAACAAGAATGAGAGACGTGACTGTCAGCTATCAGAGATGAGTAACTTAAGCAACATAGAAATCTTGAGGAAAATGAGGAAAGCTCATCCCTACTCCAAGACAATATTTCTCAATGTCTTTTCTAGAGATAATTTACCTGATTCAATTCCTTTCTATCCTTGTTCACTTATCATCAATACGGATACCAACAATCTTCCCGGAAAACATTGGATTGCTGTATACATCAATCGTTATAAAGTTGCCGAATATTTTGACTCTCTTAATCAACCTCGTTTACATGATATCGCATTATGGATGAACAGGTTTTCCTGGACTGTTAGGAAAGTGACATCGTTCCCACTTCAAAGTAATACATCTCTAATGTGCGGTGGCTATGTACTCTATTTTGTCAACGAGAGACCATTGAAAAATAACTGTAAAAGTGCTTTAGAACTATTTTCAAAAAACTGTGATAAAAATGATGTAATTCTTACTAAATATGTTGAAACAGTTTTGAAATAAAGTTTTATGTTGTATCATTAACTTGCTCTCTTTTTTTTCCAAAACAAGGGTTTATAAGGAAAACAAAAAACATGCTCATATTTCATTATCTATTCACATATATACAAAAAAACATGTTCACATTTCATTATCTATCCACATATATACAAAATCTACAATTTGGTTTTCATGAAACATTTTTTCAAATCACATATGATGGGAGGCACATCACTTATGTCTTTAATGCCGGTTATCACAATCTTTCCATTATGGAACACATGAACATGATATGGATGCCAGTTAGTCAATTGAGCTGCTGGAAATAACTCCACTTCATAAGTTAGATTATGTGATGATGTAACTTTACGGAAATCATAGTGATAGTGTAATTCACATAACACGGTCATTGTCTTCACTTTCCAATCAGATAATGAATCACCAAGTAAATGTTCCAAAGTTAAGTGTAAATATGAGAGATCACCCTCCATGACCCTTCCAATACATTGGATTGTTCCATTTGGAAAGAATAGGATAGTGAGAGATCTATCCTTCCTCTGAATCCTCCATGTTAACATTGAGGGTCTTCCAAGATGTAAGCTCGTTGTCGGCTTCAATTTGCGTTTTATCAGTAACCATTGTTTTCGGTTGGGTATATTCCTCTCGATCTCTTGTAGATTGAGTTTTGACTTTGCTTTTGTAGTTAACATCCGATTTACAACTTCCAACCGTTTGATGTCCTCCATCTTTAATGAATGACGTTATCTGTGGTAGTATCTCCCTTGTAAAGGTTTCCCATGTGACGTCACTGAAACGAAAAAATCGATATTCAACATCTTCACGTTTTGGTGAACAGACGTATAGTTTGACTGATGAATCACACTTTATCCATACCTTGTCATCGAGAGGAATCTTGATCCGAGTCTTATGGTTGTCAATGAGATCCGCAAAGTCTTTCAGTGAAGGCAATGAGTCAATACTAATGCAAACGCCACGATGTTTTCGATCACTATTTGCTATTGAATGACGAAATGCTATTCTTTTAGAATTTGTTATGTGAACGTTTTGAACGTCACTAAGTTTCCATGTTCTAATGTAATGAGGCATGTTCCGAAAGCTATGTTTCAAATTTAAGTTTAATGTTTGCCTAAAGTTTGTTATTTTATTAGCTCAACATATCGGAATGATGTTGAGTACAAATTCTTCACATATTCATTCACATTAGGACTACCTATTTATTAGTAATCATTTCTACATATCGGAAAGATGTAGAAATTTCAATTTTAGTAAGACTACTTATGTATTAGTAAGTGTTGCTACATGTCGGAAGATGCAGCAATCGCAAGATCTATTACAAGTGGAATATTATATTGTTTTTATTTAGACTTATTCTACATCACCTGTGACAGGAAGGCATCTCCTTCTCTTCGACGGTGGGGGAAGACCTAGGCTATAGTGTCCATATGGTAATGATAAATTTTTATCCAGCCAACAGCGCTTATCCTCCCAAAGTGAAAGACCTCGCTTCCTAAATGATTTTGTGCTAACTATGTGATTTTTTGAATTTATAATTGTCATATCTTCAGTTGTATCATTCTCACTATAATAGACACTCCTATAGTCATCATGTTTCAATTTTTTAACTGCTGCTCTCTGAATTCCTTTTGCACGTTTGATGCTATGATTCATAGAGTCTAGATATTTCATGGAATACATTTTCGGTTTTAGTAGGATCATTTCCTCAAGCAACTTTCCAGCACACTCATCCTTAAAACAACCTAATCTAGCTTTGTTTGTAGTTGAGTATAGTCGGTGATGACTGTCATAGTTTGAAGAGTCAAACTTTTCACCGAAGTATAGAAGTATATCTTCCAGACGGACAGATGGTGATGTGTATAAACATAGGAAGAAACTGTCGGTATCACCTCCACAAAGTCGCGTTCTATTTATCAGTGGACATCCTTTTAGATCATTGTAATATAATTGATACATTTCCAACTTACTATAGTCAAGTACTGCTTGACCAACATATATTAATTTATTTAAAACTATTGAAGGTTTGTACATTTCCATACCAACCAGATCTTCATCAAATATTTTGTGTTGAACATAGAGAGGATGATTTGACAATTTCAGTAGTTGTTTCTCATTGTTGACTAGTTTAAATTTTTTCCTTCTCCTTACATTTTCCATTGTTTTACCATATAAAGAATTATTTTTCAATTTGTAGAATGACTTTTCGAAGTCAGTGTTTGATTGAGCCCTCTTTTGAGAGTTCATATCAATGTATGTTTTTAACCAAGGCTTTTGTGTGAATTGTATACCACTATGAATCTTCTTGATTCTCATGCCCATGGTCAAGTAAAATTTTAAAATTGAGTAGTGGACTACATAATTTTCCCTATCAAATTGATGGAGCAGAAGTTTCTTGATAGAAGAAAAATGTGTATTTGGTCTTACTTTTTCATATAGATTTTTCATATAGTGTGAAAACATTCTCTTTTCAATCATCTGCATTTCTGGAGCTAATGGGAAATCGGCAGTGTCATCATGAATGGCTGCAGGATACTCTAAATCTAAATCAAAAATGTAGCCGATTTCACCATCATCATCTATATTTTGAACATTTTCTTCATTTAAAAAATTATCTAATTCACTTTCATTCAACCATTTGAAATTTGAGTGGGGTAGATTTCTACTGAGTGAAGAACCATAAAGGTTATTAACATCTAAGTAGGTCAAATGTCGACTTTCATGTGTATTATTTCCTAATTCTTCAATGCGTGCACGCGCTCGGTGAATGTTGGTGAAAGTCATACCCCCTCTAATTCCTCGTTCAAATAGATTGTACATATTTTCATCTTGTATGTAGTGTGGGGGATCATTGGAAGAGAAATTTAGTGCTGAGGTAAAGCTAAGATGTGGGAGACTGACAAAATGTACAGGGTCGACTTCATCCTCACGTTGACTCAATGCTCTAAACACTTCAAATATGTCTGCCAACAATAAAACATCTAACTTCAGATATGCCAGCATGTAATCACCAAATGTGCTACAATTAAATTCAATCCACGCCTTGTTAGCGTGTTCATATTCACTATCGGAACAGTGCTCACGAGTAAGATCATTATAGAATTCAAATTGTGGTGGTAGACAGTCTTCCGTCAACGTGTTTAAGTTTTTGAAGTATGAATATGGAAACACTCCCTTCTGATATAAAACATTATCACTTAATTGTGGAAATTCTACCCTTAATGTCTCTACATGCTCATACGTTTGCAAACCCTTGGCTAATTCACTCAAGGATGCACTTAGAAATTGATATGAGTCTAAGAATTTTAGTTTAAAGTATACTGTCTTCCCTTTGTATTCATTTACAGGGACACTGGCGGATAAAGTTATATATTTTTCAGCAGTTGCTGCTACAACATCTAATTTCCAAGACTTCATTCTTCCAATCGCTTTATAGCAAACGATGTGGCTATCATAATTTTTAAAATTGTGGAAAAATATGGGGAGCTCCCGTCTGTTAAGTCTTAACCGGAGATTGCATTTCCTACATAATGTTTGCCTATATCGTCCGGTGATATGATCATGATCACGAACTTTTATGACTTCATCGCTGAATTTTGATTTACATTTGTTGCAACATTCTGCATTCTCGTGGCGTGCTTTTTCATCCGCTGACAGTGACATTGGCTGCCTAGTTGTTGCACATTGGTTGTCATATAAGTCTTGGGCTACAGTTTCTAAGTGGTGTAAGAAACTAATAATGCAATTTTCACCCTCAAAGAGGTAATACTTGTTTTCAAATTTTGATTGAAGGGCATTATGCCAGACATGATAAGCTCCAATAGCCGCAGGTTTATGTATTTTATTATCAATGTAGCACTCTATATCTGCATAAATTACTAAAGGAGGACTTAGTTGATATTCCATGCTACTTGTTAGTACTTTTAGATCCGATGGCATTTTTTCTATTTGTGCTTTTCCTCGAATACAAAACTGAAAGTGTCGTTCTAGTGTTGTTTTATATGTGAATGACTGAGTGCATCTTTCGCAGAAGTATTTATGTCTTTTTAAAGTTCTCCTATACAATCTTGACAGCTTTGGAATTCCACAATAGTGTGCTGCTCCATTGTTTAGAATTAGCAAAATATTAACCGTTTGCCTACCAGTAAAGTTACTATTATAACGAACACCTTTGAGTCCATTTTCATAAAAGTGAATGTTCATTTTAATATCATTATTTTTCTCAAATTTTGGAATATCTTTAATTGATACTGGTGTGGAAATGCCTTCCATATTTAGCTCAGATGTCCACTCACTATATGATTTTACTTCATTCCTTGAATAAGGTACTTCATTATAATGCAATATTGATAAAACTGCATATAGGAAGCAATCATTTGCATTTGAATTAACATTAATGACAGCTTTAGAGTTTTTTAACTTCTTTGGTAGAGGAAATGATTGTCCACCTGACAGTATTGGACTTGTTATTACATTGAACTCTATATTTTGTACATCATCTATAATCCAATTGCTACCCTTTTTTGTGAAGGCTTCAATATGATTTATTAGACTATTTAGATGATCCTGAAACCAAGCATCATAGTCATAAATATAGTTTGAGGATGATGAGGTAAAGTGTGCGAGAAAAGTTTCTTCTTCTTGAGGATTAGAACGGACATAACGAATTTGTGCAATCAGACGACCGCGCAATTGATAGCTCCTTAGTAAGTCAGACACTAAATTCCCTAACATGGAACGCATGCTTTCTAAGAATGATGTTATGTCCACAGTAGGTGTTGTTGGCGTGATATCATACACACGTGCATGGCCATTGAGTGCGCTTTCACTGAGACTAACAGTTCCATAGTTATTATGCATATTCATCTCACTATTTGTGTTATGTACATTCATATGCTGTCGAAATCTACTTATAGAGTTATACGTTTTGCCACACCGAGAGCAGTATTGCATAAAGTTCTGTATGTTAGTTGAAGCGCTGGTTGTTGGCTTAGAAGTAAATCTATTTTGATTATTTGAATTTGACTCTGTTATGCTATCATTCGGTTTATTATTGCATACAAGTTTATGCCTCTTAAGATTATCCATCCTATTCGTCTTATATGGACACTTGCTACATTGGTATGTTTTTCCTAACTTACAAAATTTTTCATGTCGTTGCAAATTGCCTATGAGAGTGAACACTTTTCCACACTTGGTACAGACAACCATGATTATTGATGAGGATTGAAATTAGCAAGCCCTTATATACATCTACCATCTAATGACGTCAGCGTCATCACCAGCCAATACCATATGTTCCGATCTGTTGCAAAGAGAAAACATAAAATTTAAAGCAATCTATTTTTTTTTCAAAAGTAAAAATAAGTTACAACTTCACGCATTTCACGATGCCACTGTGGTATAGTTTCAAGTGGCTACAGCTTTCACTGCAGCCACCCAAATCGTCCATCCGCGTCAGTCTTAGCCTACGGATGGTGTTATTGCTACACTCGACGTGGACTAAGGTCTCTTTGTCGTGTCGTTGGCTATTTGTTACTTGTGAGGCCAACAGGAGGTTTGATTGAGTTATATTTTGTAAGGACTCAACCAAACCTCTGTTGTCCTCCATTAACTGAGCCTCGCGAGCCTCGGACTGTTTTAATCGCTCTTGACACCGCCGTAACTTGCTTACGATGTCCTCCTCCTCCGTCGTTGCGTCAAGGTCCACGTTGTACTCACGTACTGGGAGAGGAGCCTTAGGAACTGCGGCTGGGATAGGAGGTGTTGGAGAGGAAGGAGCTGCGGCTGGGATAGGAGGTGTTGGAGAGGAAGGATCTGCGGCTGGGATAGGTGTTGGAGGTGAAGGAGCTGGCACTGGGATATCAGCTGCTGAGGATGGGACCAATGTCATCATCGGCGACAATGGTAGGTGGACATTCCAGCTAGGAGACGCCCGGATGTTGGAGAATGAGATCTCCGCTTGAGACGCAAACATCACGGAGTCCTGTAATTGAAAGGAACAATTGTTTATCATCCATTTACCATTTTTTTAACATTAATTAGATACAAATGTGAATTCCTCTTACCTCCTGCTGGATTGCGATTTCTTGATCGGATCCACTCGCCTTGTTAGGAGTCACCGAATCATTCTGAAAGATGAATTAATCAATTGTAGACGAATATATTAATAATAAAGTGTGTTTTAAAATAAATTTTAATGAAAACAATTCTGTACACATGCAGTTAACCAGTCATATACTTACATGTACATCAGAATCATCATCTTCGTCGGAAGAGGACGTCGGAGATGAAGTCGCTGAAGTAGTGGCTTCATCCTCGGATGAGGAGTCCGAATCCTCCGATGACTCGCGAATTGAGTACGGTTTCTCCTCATTGTCCTCTACCGACGTTGTTGTCGCCGGCGTAGACAAGAAGCTTCTGTGGTGCTTCTTCAGCGACAGAGATCGCATAGACTGCAGCGAAAAATATGATGACATGTTTGCAACTCATTGACGAAGTATGTATGTTTTTAAAAATACTTGATGCATTTTCAGTTATTGTTGACTGAGACCTATGTAATGACACTTACGGGACTCGAAGGTAGTCTGCTCCTCGGTGAAGATAAGCGCGGAATTTTCGGGCAGCTTTGAACACTAGGAAACAGCTGAAAGTAGGAAAAATTCATGTTTAATTTCACATTGAGAACTAATAAATAACTGAAATGCTTACATTTCGCAATTTTTCGGCCACTACATCCTCATTAGTCTTTGTCGGGTGAGGTAGCTCACTCTGAAATGTTTAAGCAATGTTGATTTACTTTATGTATAGAAATAATTAAATTAGTCAATAAATACTTACATCTTTAGCGAACAGTTTCTTCTGAACCAACACCTTGGCTCTCTTCGGTGGGGGCATCAGTACATCCTGAAATGTTTAACAACATATAATCATTTCATACATAATGAAGTAGTATTTTTTTATTTTTCTGCTGTGAGCCAGTTATCCGTTGAAACTAGCATGTAGAATTGATGGCACTCACCTCACAATCACTAAAAGTCTCATCGATGAACTCCCGAGACTTAGGAACTTTCCTCTTTGGAATTCGCGACTTTTGAGGCTTATCCTTTGGAGCAGATTCATCCAACTGGGAAAGCACGCCTTCAGTCGGTCGATCCTTCCCAAAAAGACGCTCCAACTTCTTCTTCTCAACTTTGGAGGTTAAGTTAATCCCCTTTCTCCCATTTAGTTGAGCACAAGGGGTGTGCTTGGCAATGAATGCTTTCGCGGAGTCACTATTCACCTTTGCATCGCTCTTTTCATACCTCTTGCACGTGAGGCAGTAGAGGTAGGTGCAGTCCTCTCGGAAGGAGCATTCCTTATGCCCGCTTTTGTTCGCATGTCGAACGGGCAGTTGGCAAGTCTCACAGAAATGGAAGATGTGACGTTGCCGTGCGATGCTTTCTTGTCGAACCATTTCTGTAGAGGATAAAAAATTTTATTATAATTTAATCTCTTTTTAAATGAGAAATCATTTATGTACCATCTTCAAACCTTTATTAAGTACTAGATTAATATTTGACAAATCTTAAGAAGAAATAAAATTTGAAGTTGAAATTGAAACCGAAAGTCGAAAATTAGATATTTATTCGAAAAGGGTTAGCTCATAAGAAGAGTTGAAATTTGGAAACAGCTGATTTACTATTATTTAATTTCGAAATTAATTTAATGAAATGAAAGTGAAATTTCGAAAATTTCAACCAATCCTCAATTTGTTTAATTAAACAAGCTTGAATTTTATACATCTGTTAGCAGATGACAGACTGAATATTTAAAATGGATGAAGGCTTTATTTAGGTATCTTTTTATTTATTTACAAACTGTGAAAATCTTGTTGATTCAAATACACTTACATTTAAACTGATATATTCATGTCTCTAGCTCAGTGACTTAATATAGGATGAAAAATTAAAAAAAAACATGGTTAATAATATAACATAAAGTGTTCCTATCCTAAAAACCCAAGCTTCTATATTTAAAGCTATTTGGTTATAAAAACTTAATAATGTTCCTACTCGCGAATATCCTATAAAGTAGCACAACATGACAATGAAACTCACTTCAGAATTGTAATAAGAACCGGAGAACGGAGGAACGAAGAACGACGTCTGTTATGGACACTAAATAATTTGAAAATGAGTGAAAATTCGTTGTGTGCAACTTCTTTATATATGAAATTGACAAAGCAACTATGAACAAAGACCTTATGACATCACATCCTGGAATTGGTACGGTTAAACAAAATTCATAACTCAAACAAGAATTGGAACAGCTGGTTTATTTTTAACCTTAGAAATGGAAGTGCCATCATATGTGTTGAAAGATTTCTACATGTAAACAGTAGAGTGAATTCAAAGTAATATGAACTGATGGACTGATGTATTATTTGATATACATGTTATTATTAATAGTCATATAATGATTCATATTTGAAGATATAAAACGTGTGGTTTGAATAGAACATTAAATTTGAATTAAGCGCTAAATTTCGAAAATTCAAATTTCGCGCCAAAATGTGAATAATCAAATTTAAAGACTATTTTTCGAAAATTTGAATTTCGCGCCAAAATTAAAATACTAGGGTTAGGGTTAGGGTTAGGGTTAAGGTTAAGGTTAGGGTTAGGGTTAGGGTTAGGGTTAAGGTTAGGGTTAGGGTTAGGGTTAGGGAAGCAAGAAGAGTGTCTATGGCACCCGGAACCCATGGGTAAATAAATTTTCGAGTGCGCGAAGCGCACGAGAAAATTTATTTACCCTATAATCCAAAAAATTTCGAGGGCGCGAAGCGCCCGAGAAATTTTGAGGCCCCCCCCCCCGCCGTGTATGAAGTGTATGAAGTGTATGAAGTGTATGAAGTGTATGAAGTGTATGATGTGTATGAAGTGTATGAAGTGTATGAAGTGTATGAAGTGTATGAAGGTCAAAAGTCAAGGTCAGGTCTAAGGTCAAGGTCAAGTGTAGAGGTTTGTATATTATGGTCATTTTTGGTTGTAAAACTTTAACTTTGAAAATTTGTAAACTTAGTCATTTTTGTAAAAAAACTTGGAATTTTTCAAGTTGCATACAGATGCATACAACTAGGATTTTTTCATCAAATGGGTACATACAATGTATCATTCGAATGCTCTTTTCATGCTGATTCTAATGGTGTATTGTATGACACATGTATGACATATAACTAGAGAGCTACATGTCTTTAAAGAATGGGCTAAAAACTTAGTGAATTTAAAAATCTAACATTTGTCTGCTTGCATACAGTTGCATACAACTAGGATTTTCCCATCGAATAGGTACATACCTTATATCATTCTAAAGGTCTTTTCATTCTCATTCTTATGGTGTCGTGTATGACACATGTATGATATCATCCTGGACTGCTACAAGCATTTTAAAATTAACAACATAACTGTTTCTTTAAAAGTTATATGTTCCTATTTATTTCAAGTTGAAGTCTTCATACTTGATTTTTTGTTTCAATTCAGTTATTGAACATCATTAATTGTAGATAGTTATTCCCCTTTCCCATTCAGACCTTGATTGAAGACCGATTTGTGAAATGATAAAACAAGTCTGTTCATATATACAAATGAATATTAAATAAAGAGATTAAGAAAAAACACACTAAATGTCATCAAGGTAAGGAAAGGGTACAAGTTTTTTCAAGTCCACTTGGACATGGATCCTGGTCTTCTTGGGCGCACAGGGACAGCGACGTGGTGTGTCAAGGTCGATGATCGAAAATTCGAGAGCGGTTGTGAGGTTCCGCTCGTTCGGCTCCATCCTCATGAACACCCGTTTGGTGTGATACTTTTTCGGGGCGTTCTTGACTTTGACCGTGACCCGAACATAAAGTGGCGTTCGCATGGACTTCTTATTCATGTGACGCATCGTCTCGATTGATACGTCACTATCTTCATCACTCGAGTAGTCGGGCGATGCGGGGGCTTGGGTGAACACCACCGGCTCGTTTGGTGTTGTCGATCGCTCCATCGGAGATTGGGGAGGTGTACAGGTACGTTCCACTGGCGAAGTGGTACGATCAGCAGTACCGTTCTCAACTGCGGCTTTCTGTTTGCGATCCATTATGACTTGTAGATTTTTAAATAATTGTAACTTGTAAACGTGAGGATTAGAACCTTTGATAAGAATTGGTACAAACCTCGGACTTATATACTTTTTAAACAAAGGAAATCCTAACAGCCAATCAGAGAGGTACCGAACTTCCCTAAAGAATATATAACTATATAAAGGATGTCATTGTTCCAAACTGTTAAGTACTTATCCTCAACGTTCCATAACAAGAAGCATGTCCTCAAAACCACTATTTTATTTTCAAAAAGACAGCCAAGTCATTATGGGAGGTCAGTTGGACATGACCATGCATCTGTCTTGCGGCTGCAAAGTGGCCCTGTGGAAGACCTTGACTGTGTCAGCACTTCAAAGGCGGAATGGACTACCAGTGCAGTGTCCGGTACACGAGTGCGATCATGACTTTAGCAACAATAAAACATTTCATGAATGGTGTGATGACTTCCTAAAGATCATGGAGTCGCCTGAGGGACGTGATCTACACCCATCATTTATTTTTCATGCTTAAATTAAACTTACATTGTAAATCTCTTGTCTTTTTCACTTTAAACATAGTTCTGGAATTGGTTTTCTTATTGGGGAGCTACTAAATCATAACTGCACATTAAAGTTTCACATCTAAATAGTGCTACATTTAAAATAATTGTCACAATAGTCGCAATTGAGCAAACCCATTCAAAATCAAACAACGGACGTCTATCGGTACGTACCCAAGTGCTCAGAACCAAACCACACAAGTTCGATCATAGACGTTCCCAAACACAGTGTACTCAACTGAGTGTACCAAACACATGTACCTATCCAGTAAAACAGATCTCATACAAGTTCCTAGTCATAACACTGAATTATACATGTACCTATCCATGTGCCTATCGATAACTAAAGTATACATGTACCTATCCATGTACCTATCCATGTACCTATCCATGTTCCTATTGATAACACTAAACTTTACATGTACCTATCCATGTACCTATCCCTGGAAAGTAGGGCACAGTTTTCACTACTTCCTAAAACCCCAGATGGCTTCGACTTTTAGCCTTAAGGGTAATAAAGGCAAAAGAAAATTCAATGAAACACCTTTATATCATGCTGTGTTAGCATCAATAAAGAAGGCGACGAAGTGTACGGAGAAAGACATCGAAAGTGCGATTGGCTATGTTCTACAGCACAGTAATGATACGCTGAGGAAACATGTATAACTGAATTGAATGTGTGGTTGAACATGAATGATTTGAAATATACATGTAGAGCTTGAATGCTGGAATATCATACATTTAATGTATTCACATTTCTTTTCTCTACTGATCTGTAAGTTTGATAAATGTGTGGGAATCATTGCAAATATTTGTGTAGAATGTTTATTAATTAATGAGGAACTAGAAACGCCGGGCTCGAAGTTTTCAGGGAATTCCTGGATTTTCTGATTCGAAATTATTTCATTTTATGCAGATTTGTAATAATTTTGCGAGATTTTCTGAATTGGATGCAGATTTCTCGCTTCATTTCCTATTTTCCGGGATTTTCGAGCCCTGCGCCATCGGTTGGATGGCGTTTTAATCTCAACTGAAACTTGAAAAATAGATAGATGATTTTAAAAATTAGTGTTTAACGTAATATAGAACATCGGTAATAATGTAGCCAAAACGTAGAACAACGAGTAGAATAGCGACACCGAGGCGATATCGTCTCACGCGACAGATCCTTACCTTCCGCGACCAAATCGGCGATATCGAGACTAAGTTCGGCGACCAAATTGGCGATGTACGTACGATGTCGACGCAATGTAGTTGGTTACTGGGGTCATGTGTTGGTTCATTTTATAGTAAGTAGTAAGTAAAACTCCACTTCTGGACCGCGCAAGATGGCCACCATCGCTGACGTCCCCCCCCTGGAACGGCAGAGTGTCGTGGTCGGCCGCCGTGGTGCTTTGAGTCTGACGTCCCCCCCCTCTGGAACGGCAGAGTGTCGTGGTGTGCCGGCCACGTGCGTCCGTCAGGTTCGCTGACGTCCCCCCCCCCTCTGGCCGACCGTCGTATAGCGCGCGGTGATGTGGTGTCTAGGTTGGCGTGGTGTGCCGGCCAGCTTGGGAGGGTGGTCTGTCGTAGCTCACCTGAAAAAATCCTAAGTGTCAGAGTGGCTTTGTATGGGTAAAATTTTGAAAATTTTCCAAAGTGTGGAATTTCGACCTGGGACCTTTACCAAAACATTTTTCATCAAATTTCACTGACCCCCCCCCCCCCGACAGCAATCTTCTAACTTTGGTTCTAGTGAACGGATTTTGTCTTACAGCTACTCGTTTGAAAGAGGAGAAAAAACTGCTCGACGCCATTTTTGCCGCGAGTCAATCGGACCAGCCGTTCAAAAGTTAGAGCTGTTACAAGATTTTAGGTCGGAGCTCGCTCACCTGAAAACATCCTAAGTGTCAGAGTGGCTTTGTATGGGTAAAATTTTGAAAATTTTCCAAAGTGTGGAATTTCGACCTGGGAACGTCACCAAAACATTTTTCATCAAATTTCACGGAACGAGGGGGGGAGGGGGGTCCGTGAAATTTGATGAAAATGTTTTGGTAAAGGTCCCAGGTCGAAATTCGGAAGTTTTAAATTTTTCAAAATTTTCACCACACTGGAGCTCTCACACTTAGGAATTTTTTCACTTGTGGCATGTTACATGGACATGTGCTGACGGACCAACTTCCCGTGGTCATATGAGAATGGTTCAGGTGTCATGGTAGAGAATGATGAGACAAATCGTTTGCAACAAACCGCATGTCGCTACGATGAATACTTTCGGAGATAGAGCCATTTTAAGTTTTCTTCCGAGCATATATAAACCCCCGACAACGTAAGTCTCATCACTTCATCGAAAGACGAGGTAAGCGACGGTCGTCGCTCTGAGCTCCCGATATCGGGTGTTTCAAAGGACTCTATCTTTTGAAGTAGGCAAGCTATCTTCTTATTTCAAAGTTTGTATGATAGAGTTTGATAGTGTCTTTACTACTGATAAGATTTTTTAAAAGTAGTATGAGTAGTAAAACGCGGAATTTTTTAAAAGTTCTTAATTTTCAGTTTTTTCAATGTTTTAACATGTAGACTAAGGTTTTCAAGTATGCTGAGTTCAAATCTGCTATCAGATTTGAAATTTAACTATGTCTAAGGCAGCTTTGAGGGGTTAGATCCCAGGTACTGATCACTACCTTTGACTCGGCGTTCCTGTTACCACTTCGGGGCAGTGACAATGATGTCTTCAGCTGTAAAGAGCGGGTATCGGGGAAGATCTCTCACTTCCCTAGTGATCAGTACAAGGCCTTCGGGCTGTCGACGGGATCGAGTGCCACTCACTACACTCAAATCTATCATTCCTGACTAAGTGTAATGCTTTAGGAATATGACTGTACTAGATGATTCCAAACTTATACAAATTTCATTATCTTACAGTTAACGAGAAATCTCATGCATGGCAAACGATAAGAACAGAAAATATCATATCAAAATGTGTGTGTGCGGTCGAATAAATCGCAGTGCGGACGCCAAGGCGCATGTCAAGAAGGCGGGCACCGGCCACATGATTATCTTGAATAGGGTTGCGTGTTTGAACTGTAGAGTGCTGAAGGATGATGAGGATGAGGCGCGTTTCTACAGAGTGCATGCTGACTGTAGTGGTGGTTTAGTGAGTGACTTGAGATTTACGCAGTTGATTGTGGAAGAGAGGGAGCGAATGTTGGCGATCGAGCGAGAGGGTAAGGTTGAGAATGTTGTTGAGAATGATGAGTTGGCGAGAGCGGTTGCGTCGTTGGAGGCTGAGATTGAGTGAAAGAGAGTGCTTGAGAGTGATGATGAGGATGATGTGGATTTAGATAGGGAGCGTGTGAGGAAGCGTGTGAGGAAGTTGAGCTCTTCGTCGTCGGAGGTGTCAAACATTGTGATCACCGACCCCCGAAGAGCTCATCTTCCCCAAAAGTGAAGAGTGGTGGGATTCGTGTGCAGTCGGCGAGGTGGTTGAAGGATGAAGAGAAGAGGCATGTTTCGCAGCAGATGGCGCATGATTTGTTGGTGAATAAGTATGAGAGTTTGAAGAAAGTGAAGGATGAAGTTGTGAAGGAGTTGGATGAGTTGAAAAAGAAGGAACTGAAGTCGAAGGAGGTAGCGGATGAGAATATTCGAATGAGGCGTAGTGTGACTGATTTGAAGAATAAGACGCGAGAGTTGGAAGAGAAGAATGATGAGTGTGAGAAGAGGGCGAGTGCTGCGGAGAGAAGAATGAGAGATGCAGAAGCGAAGTTTGAGGAGATGATGAAGGAGATGAGTGTGTTGAGAGCGAAGAATGTTGAGTTGGAGAGGAATGTGGCTCGGCGGGGTGATGAGAGGCAGGCGTATGAGAAGTTGGAGCGCATGAGGGATGAGTGGGAACGTGTGAATGAGGATCGTTTGTTTGAATTTCACATCCCTATTCGGGATAATCATTTGGCCGGCGAAGTACTCGTCAATCAAAATCTGGACGAGTCCATCCTATGTTATAACGGCCATCCGACGAAAAAATGTCTCCATGCCAGCCTGAGAATGCGCGGTCACTTACATAAATTCTCGATTCGGAAGCGCGCGAGACTGCCAAAGGATGGCTAACTTGGTAAGTGAAAAGTAAATAAGATAGTATATCCTATTCTAATACATATCATTTTCATTGCAGATCTTTGCCCGCCTTCACCACCCCATCACGACACTCCCGAGAACGAACCATCGGCTCTCTTAAAAGCCACTTAGGGGCAAGACATGATAGAACCTCCACGCAGTTTGCCCTGGGCAGTCTTCGGACTGGCGAATACTATCATTAAGTTGAATCTGCTATCAGTCAACTTGAACGTTGCGTCGCGTTAGAGGGGTATATAAACCACTGCCTCTCATTTCATTTCATTTCAATCATGCAGACGCCGAACAGTCAAGTCAGCTCCTCGCGGACCGCAGTTAAGGCCGCGAAATTTATTTGAGGAGTTTGTCAGGCTAGAGGAGCAAGACAGAGTTTATAATAATCTTGCTCGGATTGGCAATCCGATGACAGCAACTGCTGTCAATCCAACGGAATGGCGCTACATTCCACTTTTTAGCCATGTACCAGTTAGTGTGGAAGTCGACAGTGCTACCAAAGAGAGAGTCAAAGACTCTCTCAGCAGAATTGGTAGGGTGTAAGATGACGTTACTCCCGAGAACGAACCATCGGCTCTCTTAAGGGCCACCATGGGGCAAGATTTGATAGAACCTCCTCGCGGTTTGCCCTGGGCAGTCTTCAGACTGGCGAATACTATCATTAAGTTGAATCTGCTATCAGTCAACTTGAACGTTATGCAGTCGATTGCTATCCCTGAAGCATTCTGATTCGCTGTTGAGCAATTCATTGTTGAAAACCCTATATAAGCCAGAAGATTGTAGCGCTTCTCATTCAATTTCAAGTCACGATGGAAGCGACATCTGCCAACAATATTCCCGTCTTCATCGATGAAGACAACGCCATTCCCGAGTTCGTCATCCTCGACGAGTGGGATGAAGAGGATGATAAGAAGGGGAAGATCGAGAAGATCGTTTGGACGGATGGGGTGTGGACTCCGAATACCATTCGCATCCGAAAGGTGCCAGATGCACCAGCACGACCTCGGCGGTATAGGGTCTATGACAACCTAACCGTCATACCCATTGACTATTCAAGCCAATAGTCAACTTAAATTCACACCCCCGAGAACGAACCATCGGCTCTCTTAAGGGCCACCATGGGGCAAGACATGATAGAACCTCCTCGCGGTTTGCCCTGGGCAGTCTTCGGACTGGCGAATACTATCATTAAGTTGAATCTGCTATCAGTCAACTTGAACGTTGCAAATGAAGTTCGGTGTAATACTTCCTTTCGACGGGCGTTCCTGTAAAGGGCGGCGGTGAAACCCGTAGCTATGTATACCGCAAGGGACATTCGGCAATGGTCAATCTTGTTAAACCTCTCTGCGTCATGTTTGCAAGTGATTGCCTCTGTCTCAACGTAGTATGCATTCGCGCCAGGGCGACATTTAGCCAACTGTCGAAGGTTGCCTAAAACTTTCCATTGCATACGTTATGAGAGCCATGAGTTCTACCTGTCTCTATCAATGAGACGAATTGATGAATGGAATGAAAGGGAGGATACTCACGCGCCACACGCAACATAACACACTTCTCTCTTCCGTAGTCTAACAAGCTCTTTACACATGGATCGCAGTCGATTGCTATCCCTGTATCAGAAGTGTAAGCTATCTTAATTTTATTTGACACTATTTCATCTATCATCATCGCCCATATGAAATGTTTTAAGGTTTACAAGTTAGACTAAGCGTGCTACTATTTCCAAATGAAAAAGTATACATGGTTAAATCATCCACTTAAGCCCATCCGTAGTCTAACAAGCTCTTTACATATGGATCGCAGTCGATTGCTATCCCTGTATCAGAAGTGTAAGCTATCTTAATTTTATTTGACACTATTTCATCTATCATCATCGCCCATATGAAATGTTTTAAGATTTACAAGTTAGACTAAGCGTGCTACTATTTCCAAATGAAAAAGTATACATGGTTAAATCATCCACTTAAGCCCATCCGTAGTCTAACAAGCTCTTTACATATGGATCGCAGTCGATTGCTATCCCTGTATCAGAAGTGTAAGCTATCTTAATTTTATTTGACACTATTTCATCTATCATCATCGCCCATATGAAATGTTTTAAGATTTACAAGTTAGACTAAGCGTGCTACTGTTTCCAAATGAAAATGTATACATGGTTAAATCATCCACTGAAGCCCCGTTCAAGTAAGTCAGTATGAAAGCAAAGATAATACGAAATAAAAATTTATTATGGCATGTATTTCAAAAGGTCTTCATCGTCAATATCGTCCCAGAGTCTGGCTTCACATAGATAACAAAAACAGTTCACTTGCTTTAATCGTTCTTCCACTGCGAGCCTCACTTTGTCAATATACTCCTACTCCGCCATAGTTCGTGGCTGGGAGTTAGGGGTGTACCATTCCCATAATTGGTGGAGGAATTTGGTGCTGGTGATCTCCATCACATCGTCAGTATCGTACTGGAGATACTTCCACCTCACGCCTGTTAAGTCGGGACACTCCTTCTCACATACACTCTCTTCGTTGTCCGCTGGTAATAACACCTTCTCTACATTCGTTGGAGCGTTTGGTGTTGAGGATGGAGAAGAGAATTTTGTGTTTGGTGTTGTCGGAGGGCTTGTCATGTTGACTGTGAATAATAACTTTGAAATGTTTTCTAATTCTTAAGTATCAACAAGCAACCAATCAGAATGAACAGCCAATGAATGATGAATATGAAAGTATATATGTAAAGTGACATTCGTGTCATTTCACTCTGTCTTTGTGACATATAAGTGAAGTGTTCTCTGACGAATTCTATATTTGAGGCGTACAAGTAAACTGCTCTCTCGTGAAGTCTCTATCTTGTTTAAGTATCAACCTTAAACTCGATTTCGATGAAATGGTAAGTTGAAAATTTCTTCACTCATCTCCGTCAAACGTGTGGTTAATAGCATCTTCCTCAATTTCAGCCATCAACTTCATCACCAACGCCCTCCCTTCTCGAGGAAAGTTTAGACTCGTTGAGTCAAGGTAGGTTGTAACAATACACTGAGACTTGAACAGAGATGATAGAATGATTTCTCTTTCAGGTGATGTGAGTTCCAGCTCAGGACTCTCGCGACAAGGCAACGAGTGGGAATGTGCCGACTGCGGACATATGTTTACAAGGAAGCACAGTCTCCTTCGACACATCAAACAACGTGTGTGTCAACGCAAAGCGGCGTCAATCTCCGGAGGTGAAGTTGATTCTGACGATGACATCTCCTTTCCTTGCGATTTGTGCCCTCTTTCTTTTGATAGTCACTTTCAGCGATCTTCGCACAGACTTCAACACACGCATGCAAATGATCACTACACCAACGGTACCTCTACCATCTCCCTCATTAATGTTTCACATAATAATTTAGTACGCGACTACTGCATGGAGTCCAATACTCAAATAGTAGATTTTCCTGAGTGGCTTCTTCAAAATTCTAACATTATCGAAGCGCTCTTCAACAATTTAGACAATTTTAGAATGAAGGCGCTCATCTACCTTACTACTAAAATATATTAAGATAGATTTTCAAACGGGTCAAGTGACGGAGAGAATACAGTTTCATGTTCCTTCCTCTTCCGCAACCGAAGTTGTAGACTGCGAGTTTTGGCTAAATTTTCACATTCAATGTTTAAAATCAAATGTAGATAAATTCAATCAACGCGACAGCGCTCTCATTTTTGATGGTGTGGACTCAGCCATATTCAAAATTTCACTATTAGAAAGTCATGCAGCTCGAGGTACATTTAAACTACCAAAAACGTTGTATAATAAGAAAGCTGTCATCAATGTCGATTGTAAATCACAGTGTTTCAAATATGCAGTCCTATCCATCCTTCATTATAATGATATCAACGCGCACCGAGATCGTACCTATAGCAATAGACTCTGGGAGGATGAACTAGACTTTGAAGGTTGTGATAGTAACAACATGAAAATCAAAGATGTAGAAACGTTCGAAAAACATAATAAGATTAAAATTGTCGTTCACGTATGGGAGAAGCGGTTGAAGGGTTCCCGCTATAATTCACGTTCAACTTGTTATGAACGTGTAGTCAACCTCTTATTAGTAAAACAAGATGATAGCGAGGAATGGCACTACTGTGGTATTCCCAAAATCTCTCGCTTGTACACTCACTTGGGGCACTCTAAAAGAGGTGAACATTTTGTATGCGACCGCTGCATCCGCTCCTTTTGGAGTAAAGATAAATTTGAAACTCACTATGAATGGTGCAAGCGAGGTAAATTACAAATGGAACGCATGCCCAAAGATAAAATATTTTCACATAGGGATAATGGTGACGAATTAAGTCCCCTGCGTATCATTTACGCAGACATAGAATGCTACATTGATGATATCATCCACAAACCAGCAGCCATATCCTGCTATGAAGTATGGCATGATCACTTTAGGAATAGACAAAACGAAATGCATACTTGGCAAGGTGAAGATTGTATTTCAAAATTTCTAGAATTTCTCGATAAAGCTGCTAAATTTCAACAATCATATGATTCATAATTGCAGCGTAAGTCACTACATATGTCAGATGAAGACAAACAAAAATTTGAAAGTTGCACATCGTGCCCTAAATGTCATAAAACGTTTGATGACGATAAAATTAAGAAAGTGCGTGATCATGATCACATCACTGGTAAATTTAGAAACGCACTCTGCTCCAATTGTAACTTTTCACTTAGGTTGAGACGTCGTGTACTACCCGTCATTTTTCATAACTTTAAGGGCTATGACAGTCATATGCTCCTAAAAGGAGGGTTGAGCCAGATGAAATCGTGGCAGTTTAATGTAATAGCACAAACGAGAGAAAAATTCATGGCAATGACAGCAAAAGTACCAGTAGATAAAACTAAAGAAAATAAGACAGTCTTCTTCGAAATAAAATTTTTAGATTCATTTCAATTCATGTCAGCGTCACTAGCTTCTCTCGTTCGAAATCTCAAGTTTCTTCCCCATAGTCAAACTTTGAAGAAACACTATCCAAACTTAACGGATGAAATAATCACTCGCAAAGGAGTCTTTCCTTATGCGTATTTTAGCTCAATGTCTAAACTAAATGAAACAACCCTTCCTTCCATCGACAAATTCAAAAACGATTTGACGGGTCAAGATTGTCCAGTAGAGGACTATGAACATGCTCAAGAGGCATGGTTAAAATTTGATTGCAAAACGTTTGGCGAATATATGATCGCTTACTTAGAATTAGATGTCATTTTGCTGGATGATGTCTTTCAGGAATTTCGACGAGTGGCATTAGAAGAAGACAAATTAGATCCTGTCCACTTTGTCAGTCTACAGCCATGTCCTTTAAATCAGCCTTTAAAATGACTGGTGAGACCATTCATCTCTTACAAGACCCGGAGATGTATAATATATTTGAGCGCGGAATACGCGGTGGTCTCACATTTATAAATAAACATCATATAAAATCTGAAACAGTAGGTGATGATCATATCCACCTAAAGTACTATGACCAAAATAATTTATATGGCAGTTCACTGTCTAAACCACTACCTCATTCCGAGTTTCGTTGGTTAAATCAAGATGAGCTTGAGTATTACTCCAACCCTTCAAACATACTGAAGATTCCAGATGAAGGTGATTGGGGATATTATTTTGAAGTGGATTTGATTTATCCAAATAGCATTAAAAATAAAACTGCTGATTTCCCACCCGCACCTGAATCTGGTGAAGTGACTGAAGATATGTTTTCACCATTCATGTCACAATTTCATAATAACTTAATAGAGTGTGTGGACAGCCAAGGTACAAACCATGCCGCAAACTTTTACTCACCCAATATGATAAGAAAAATTATCTCGTACACTTCTGTAATCTTCACACTTACAAGCATGGCGTTTATTTCATGGTGTTATCATAATCTTGGATTATCAAATATCTATCGGCGGATCCCGGCCTACTTATATTACAATATTCCAAATGGTTACATTACTGACAACATCTCAAACTTATCGAGAATTCTTTTCATCATATTCCAATTTATTACATGCAGCCGAATTACATCAGGAAAAGCATTTTGATGACTTAATGTTAATTGACAATGGATTTGTTCTCTCGCCATGCGGTGTTTACTGGCGCCGTATTAATCCATCTTTGCGAGTGAGATCAGAGGACTTATTAGTCTAAAGTGCAAATATTTTGAACCGCGTTACTATTGGACGCACGGATTTCGGCTCATGTTCCTGGTCATTTATTTCTCTTGTGGAAATTATTTGGCGCTGAGTGTATTTAATTTAGCGACAATGCTTGAACATCGCGTACCATGTTTTATTTAAACTCCGGATTTGGACCTACAGCGGACAGCATTTTCTCCCATGGAAACTCAGTCGTGAAAGGAAAATATGATATATAAACTTATCTGCCAAGACAAAACGACAGCACACCAAACGACAACGACCTACATGCGCTCACTATCTTGAACTCCGTCTTACTCGCCTGCTGATCTCCACCAGTGACTTCCTCCGAGGGCATCGCTTCCCTATTCACTTCTTCTGGATAAGTATCACATTCTTTGTATTCAGAAGTACTGATTCATTGTAATCTTGTTGTGCTGATTTTTGAAAGTTATATTATACGTTCGACTTGCACCTTTTCCGTTTTTGGTTAACGTTTAATTTGATGGTTTTATTTTTAAATGGTAGAAATAGTAATAATTTTTGGATAAGTCAGGCGAGCTATTGGGGTAATTAATCGTGCGTTAAAGAGAAGATGAATTTGTAAAGATCATTATAATTCTCACAGTTTTAGAGCGGTCACTTCTTTTCAGTGGCTAGTAGAAAAATCGTTTAAGTGTAAACTACATCATTTCATCAACCAAATTATTCACGTTAGATAAAAAGTAGTTGACATTTTTGGTGACCACGCCAGGACTGGCCTTAAGTTAAGCGGGATGTTTCCAAATGGGTGAGAGAATGTGCGTCCTGCAATGCCAAAAATAATCCCTATCGCAAAGGAAAGGTACCGCTAAAATCTATTCCTATTCAATCTCCTTTTCATAGATGGGCCGTCGACATAACCGGACCTTTCCCTGTCTCCAACAATGGCAACAAGTACATCGTTATTTTCGCAGAGTACGCAACCCGCTGGATCGAGGCATTCCCTATGCCCAATCAAACCGCCGTTACTATTGCGAAGATATTTTTCAACGAAATTGTCTGCCGTTACGGTTGCCCAGAATCACTTTTATCGGACCGGGGAGCTAATTATATGTCCAGTCTTCTTAAAGAAATTTGCCGTCTCACAGATACACACAAGATATTTACCACAGCATACAATCCAAAATGTGACGGATTGGTGGAACGCATGTGTGGAGTATTGGTCAAAATGATTTCTCACTATGTTAGTTCAAGTCAAAAAGATTGGGACGATTTTATCCCACCAATGCTGTTTGCTTACCAATCGTCCACGCACTCTTCTACGAAAGAGAGCCCATTTTTTCTTGTATTTGGCAGAGACGCTCATCTTCCTTGTGACCTGGTTTTGCAAAGCTTTTCTCAATCGGATAATCCAATTGACGTCGACGAATATAAAAACCGTCTCGTAGAGCGCTTAAGCACTGCCTGGGAAATCGCAGGGCAAAAGGCTGCTGAAGCACAAAGACGACAAAAAGAGCAATATGATAAGGATGCTACGGATACCCTTCGAAAAATTTCTATTGGTGATCGCGTATATGTATATACGCCGCAACCAAAGAAAGGGATCTCTAAAAAACTGCAGAAATTGTGGCGTGGACCTTATCGTGTGCTCGACATTACTGACACGAATGCCTTTCTCTTGCCCATTAACGAACCACGATCGAAAAAGCAATTTGTTAACCTCAATCGCTGCAAATTGGCCACGGATCCCTATCTGCCCTCTTTCAGACCAGCTGAGTCGGATCCACTACTCCTTTCATTCGCCCCTGATCCTCCATGCACTAGTACTCCAAGTACCTCGCCCTCCACACCAGTGCAACCTCCACCGCAATCGACACCGCAACAGGCACCGCAACCCTCTCCTAATCCGCCCCCATCTCCTCATTCGCGATATCCACTTCGCAACCGGCTTCGCGACTCCCCTTAACTTCATAAATATTCTCGTTTAGTTTTCCTGTCTTGCTTCTTCTCTATCGATCTATTTATTCAACCTTTTTCTGGTTTCTTTCAGGCGGGCTTAAATAATGTCGATGAGGTCGGAGTCCTCACAGTAACATCTGATGAACTGAACGGACACATCAACGCACCATCATCTGCGTCGGAGGACGTGACTTCCTGTGTCCTCCACTTCGTCCTTGGTCGCACCGACGGTGTACCGGTGGTACAGGTGCAGCCACATGACTTTGTATCACTTATGGAGGAGGTGGCCACTTCGGCCTTTCAATTTAAGGCTAACTACAACATCCCATTAACAAAGGCCGACATTGTGGAGCGTTTGACGCTCGTGTGTTACAATAATTACTATGGCCCCACGCGACCGTGGCCAGTCGCCGCCTGCCGGCCAACTAGTCTCTTCGTCGTATCTCCCAGGCGGGTTTTTGTGGGTTCTCATCCCTTTCTACACTTGCCGCGCTTGGGAGATCCGGCCTCCTGGACTATCTCAACTTTACAGCAGATTTTAACCCCGCGGCCGTGCGGAGTTAGCGCCCTCAGTTGTCGGCGCGGCATTCTATTTTTTTCCGCCCTCATAAGCTTTCATCTGCGGCCGTAGAAGCCTTCTACCAAGTCATCGGAGAAATCTATCCATTTCTGGGATGGACCTTTATCGGACCATTTCCCTTCCGGCCTCAGGTACGGTCTTGCTTGGCCAATCTAAAAATCAGAACTTATTTTCATGATCCAAAATCTGCATATACTATTTTTCGCCGCATCTGACTGATATATATTGCCTGTCCTGACCTCCTTTTCGTAGTGTATTTGACCTCCTTTTCGTAGTGTATTTTAAGTTTTCAATATTATCTCATTCCCTATTTCGTCGTTTTTCATTTTTTTCCTCATGTACGTGATGTGATGTATATATTAATCTAACTGCCATTCCGTTCTCGTTCTATTTTTAATACTATTCAATCTTATTAATTTATTGTTTCCTTCGTCACTCGACATATCGATGCTCATTTTCCTTTGATTATCTGTTCTGCTTGCTTTTTCAGTGATCCTCGGGACGAGGCTCCTCACGAGGATGAGTATTGTAATCTTCACACTTACAAGCATGGCGTTTATTTCATGGTATTATCATAATCTTGGCTTATCAAATATCTATCGGCGGATCCCGGCCTACTTATATTACAATATTCCAAATGGTTACATTACTGACAACATCTCAAACTTATCGTGAATTCTTTTCATCATATTCCAATTTATTACATGCAGCCGAATTACATCAGGAAAAGCATTTTGATGACTTAATGTTAATTGACAATGGATTTGTTCTCTCGCCATGCGGTGTTTACTGGCGCCGTATTAATCCATCTTTGCGAGTGAGATCAGAGGACTTATTAGTCTAAAGTGCAAATATTTTGAACCGCGTTACTATTGGACGCACGGATTTCGGCTCATGTTCCTGGTCATTTATTTCTCTTGTGGAAATTATTTGGCGCTGAGTGTATTTAATTTAGCGACAATGCTTGAACATCGCGTACCATGTTTTATTTAAACTCCGGATTTGGACCTACAGCGGACAGCATTTTCTCCCATGGAAACTCAGTCGTGAAAGGAAAATATGATATATAAACTTATCTGCCAAGACAAAACGACAGCACACCAAACGACAACGACCTACATGCGCTCACTATCTTGAACTCCGTCTTACTCGCCTGCTGATCTCCACCAGTGACTTCCTCCGAGGGCATCGCTTCCCTATTCACTTCTTCTGGATAAGTATCACATTCTTTGTATTCAGAAGTACTGATTCATTGTAATCTTGTTGTGCTGATTTTTGAAAGTTATATTATACGTTCGACTTGCACCTTTTCCGTTTTTGGTTAACGTTTAATTTGATGGTTTTATTTTTAAATGGTAGAAATAGTAATAATTTTTGGATAAGTCAGGCGAGCTATTGGGGTAATTAATCGTGCGTTAAAGAGAAGATCAATTTGTAAAGATCATTATAATTCTCACAGTTTTAGAGCGGTCACTTCTTTTCAGTGGCTAGTAGAAAAATCGTTTAAGTGTAAACTACATCATTTCATCAACCAAATTATTCACGTTAGATAAAAAGTAGTTGACACTTCTGCATATTAAAATTCTATTTAGAAATGGGCATGCTTCTAAAGTCAGTTCACCGCATTATCAAATTTAGACAGAAAGCCTTCCTCAAACCCTACATAGATAGTAACAGTCAAAGACGTGCACTCGCCCAAAATAATTTTGAAAAGGATTTTTATAAATATAAGAATAACAGTCTATTCGAAAAGACCATGGAGGATGTTAGAAAACGTATGAATTACAAACTAGTCGTTGATGAACAAAAATATCACAAATTGACCTCATCACCTCTTTTCATTGATAGAGACATCATCGATGAGGATCTTGTAGGTGTTAAAATGATTAAATCAGAAGTTGAGTTGTGCAAACCGATCTATATTGGGCAAGCCGTTTTACATTATTCCAAGCTTGAAATGTATCAACTCTCCTACAAAATATTAAAACCATGCCCTCTCGTAAAAGAGGTTCGCTTGCTGGGTGGTGATACAGATAGTTTCTTTTTAGGAATTACCACTCAAAAAGATTTAAATTTTAATGAAGTAGGCAAGTCATTAGAAAAATATTTCGACACATCTAACTACAATCCCACTGATCCACTCTATTCCATAATGAATAAAGCCAAACTTGGTTGTTTTAAGGATGAAACAGCAGGAAAGGAAATAGATGAAATGATTCTCTTCCGTCCTAAAATGTATTCCATGAAATTAAAAGAATGTGCAGATAGTATTAAGCGTGCTAAAGGTATAACAAAATCCATTGTTCATAAAATGAAACATCGGTCCTATAAGAAGGCCTATAAAAATAAAACTGTAACGTTTGTCAATATGACAATCTTAAAATCTCAAGTTCATACTGTGAAAACGTACACGTTCAAGAAACGAGCACTTTCAGCATGGGAGGATAAGAGGTGTTGGATAGGACATAACACATCTCTTCCACATGGACATCCTGACACAAACATACCTCCACCCAAAAGAATAAAACTCACGCTACCACATTCAGGAGATGTATTGACATAATCAACTTTAACTCAGTATTTTGATGTTGCTTTTTGTAGATATACATGGTTGTTTTATGTATCGCATGAGATCGTTTCTTCCTTGTGAATATATGCCTACAGTCAGCCCCTTCCCTCTTTATCTGTGAAAAGACTTTTTCATACACATATGTTTATTTCAATAAACATATCACAATGACTTCACTTTGTTTTCCGAAACACTAAAGTTACGAGGGATTTAGTATCTTTCACATGGATGCACTCCTGTAAACCATTGGTAATTTTGATGGCAATAGAGAGTATAGTTTGTTTGACGACGGGATGATAGAAAATAGATTCAAACATCTTCTCGACTATTCCATATGAAGCGTCTTTATCATGAATGAAATCACGTAAAATGTATTCTTTTTTCTCACCAACAGAAATAGGTAAAATCAAATCACTTTGAATGTAAAGGTGCTGTTCATGTTTATCAAGTGTCATTGGTGTTTCTATACCAATGGTATGCGCAGCAGCAAACACAGTTTGTAGCATTGAAAAACCAAAGAGTTTTTTCAAATTTTTACTCAATTGACATTGAATGTCATCGCCCAGT
The DNA here is from genome assembly GCA_907163375.1 of Prostheceraeus crozeri. NCBI lineage: Eukaryota > Metazoa > Platyhelminthes > Polycladida > Euryleptidae > Prostheceraeus > Prostheceraeus crozeri. The sequence goes on from CAJQUW010007252.1 coordinate 88,937, forward strand.
TTCAGAACAACGCGTTGATTTTCAATTGAAAACGAAATGTGGTGTGTCTTTACATCATATTTACTTTTCATCACATGTTTCAACTTCTGTTGTATATAAGGATTTACTACATGAATGAAGCTTTTAACTGTATGATATAGACGCGGCATTATATTGATAGCAACTTTAGATTCTTCATAAGACTGGTAAATTTTCTTGATGCGATCACCATAGATGTCCACCCACCATTCATCATTAACTGAATCAGCTTTAGTGTGATATTCATGAGAACCATACACCACACCGCTTCCAATAATAGGTGTATAATGTCTTATAAAATGACGCAAGGTTGGAGAGAAATAAACTGTAAGTTTGTCATTATATTTCTGAATAACCAACTTATTTTTGTCCGCCATAATTTTCTCTCCATACTTCTCACCCACAGTCTCATTCCATCGTTTTACTAACTCAATAAGTGATAAAGGTTGAACACCACGCTTTTTCAAAATGATGCGTTCTTCGCATTCTACAACATCTTCATCAAATATTTTAAATCTATAATGAAATTTGTTGATTCGATTTGAATAAACTTTTTTAACATTTGCAGTAGCAATTGACGTTAGATGTAGTCCATGACCAAAACCAAGATGTGGATAGAATTCATTATCCAACCTCAGCGTAAGACCTTTAGTAAAAGAATGAAAGCGGAGGAACTGTCTCCCACTCCAATGATAGATAGTAAACTCATAAGCTTTCTGATTTTTATTTTTCATGATGGAAATATTACCACTGTTGAATGCCTTAATAATTTTCTCATTCCCAAATGGTTCATAAGAATCTGATTTTATCTGAATCCATTCATAGTTCCACTTTCCATCTGATGTTAAATTGTATGGGAACTGAAATGCATTATTCATCGTTATTCCATCATGGGTGCGAGGAGTCAATATCATTTCTTCCAAATCATTCACATTCTGAATATTGCTATCATAGCAAATACTAGAAACGCCAACCTCCCATTCACCTTCTAAATGCAGTGGGCGATTTAATTCTACTCGATAGTCTGATGGTTTATTTTTGGGAAATTTATTCATAGAAGCATTACTGGGTAAGTAGATTAGAAACGAGTCCTTATTTTCACTTTCCATATTATTCACATTGGAAAAATATATTAGCATACTTTTGCATTAACTCTTCATTCGGAAATGGAGTGTGATACTTGTCACAGCATCTTTATGAAAAGGAATCAACGCACCAGCATCGTCATAAATGGCAATATCAATTTGTGGGATGTAGTTTGATTTCAGCTTTGTATAATGCACTTTCTTGAAAGTATGCTCAGATAAAATACTGCAGCTTTTTGGCTGGTATGGTATCATTGCTAGCAATGGAGCTTCAACATCTCCCACACGTACATCTTCACCAATATTGGAATATATCTGAAAATAGTTAATACGACGCGATAGCGACATGTCTGCGCTAGCTTTGGTTACAGTACCACTTTTAAAGATATTTTGATCAAAACCCAAAATGTCCATTAGAGTTTTATCCATAATTAGTTCAATACCTTTTCCACTTATAGTGAGAGACAAAGTACCTTCTTTTTCAGAAAATGAAATATGTTGCTCATTAATCACTTCATTTAAATAATCTACAACCAATTTAACCGAAGTAATAATGCGAGGCATCAACACTCTTGTTTCATGTAAGATACCACCTAAAGGCTCTACACACTTTCTGTATAAAGATACGGTCCATTCTGTATCAAATTGATTTGACCTTTCACATGGTAAATGTTGCATATCAGATTTTCCATGAACAGCTGCAGAACGATGTCGTAAGAACTGATGAAAATCTTTTGAACAAACTAATACTAGATCATCATCATTTAATTTGCTTATTGCAATATGATTAGATGATTTAATATAAGTCAATGTTGCCACTTGTTTACCATCAACTCGAAGGAGATAATTAAATTTCTTCAATAATGTTTCAGGAGTCATGTTTGTCTTTCTTGGCTTAATCACAATCTTCTTCACCAACGTCTTCTCATTTCTTGGAATAAGATCTACATAATAAGCTTCCTCTCGATATATTAACTGTTTATGACCACTTATGTGGTAATTAACGTTAAAATTATCATAGCTTGTTAAGGCGCTAGCGAGGTAACCTAAATCATTTCTTAAACTTGGACTTAAACCAACAATCCAATCTTTCTCAACTACATGATGTACATAATTATAATCATCATTGTGCGGAGTAAATTGGACAATATGTTTACTCGCTTTATTCAAGAAATCATATATAAACTTTTTACATGATAAGAGATCTTTCTTTGGCCACTGTGGAATGTATACTCGGCACCCCTTTTCACATTGATAAGCAGCTGTATGTCTCATATTAATAGTCATCACCTCATGATCAAAAGTATAGACACAGTTGCTATAAACAAGTTGAGTGACACCCACTTCCCAATTTCCATTTAGCTGTTGTGCATGATCAATGGGAGTAGAAAAGAGTGCGGCTCGATTACTAGCAAATCTCTTTGTAGCCGCATTGCTAAGCAAAATATGATAAAACGACATTTTTATATTGCTGATCTGCGGCTTTGCATAACATCATGAAGACTTGGATTTTGGACTCTCTACAATATATCAGAGTTGATCGTGATGGAAACGTACATTTCAAAAATTCTCATGGTCATACATCAAGAGGTATTACATTAACATGGCGACAATTTGTCAACCTCAATGATATCATGAGGGATTTGGAATATTTTGAAACATTAAGATTCATCTCCTTGGGTGATCAAGTTTGGCTTCAACATTACAGAAATGAAATTCAAATCTACCATTCTCATTCCGCAAACTGTTTCTCATTTCGCAAATACAATTGGGAGAAGTATAGAAGATACATACATCGCTCCATCATGACATTTATTCGTCGTGAGTTCATCGCCCTACTATGCAAATCTTAATCAGACATGACTACCACGCATCATGAGTTGGAAATTAGATTCCATACAACGTATTGAAACGGATCATGATCGAAACGTCTATTTCAAAGATTCAACTGGAAATGTGAGAAGAGAGTTTGCTTTATCTTATCGTCATTTTCAATCTCTACATCATATCATGAAGGACTTGAAATACTTCTATATGAAAAGACATTCACGTATTGGAAATCGCATCTGGCTGCGCGTCAACAATCGGCGAATTCAACTCTATCATTCCCAACTTCATACTAACTTCATATTTCATCAAGGTAGTTGGGAAAAGTATAAAAGGAAGGTGCATCGCTCAATTTACTCATTCTTTCATCATGAAGCGCCATCGCTACACCATCGTCAACATTCTCCGTCGCTTCAGACTCTACACGAAAATCGATCTCACAACATTACACCAATACCTTCCAAACAGCAAGTATTACCCGGGCCGTCCTCAAATGTTAGTGGTGAAGATGAACAATTCACGGAATCTTCAACTCTTCCCAAATGGGACTGTACAGATTCTCGGCGCCCTTTCTCATTCATCGGCGCAGTCAATGCGCTTAGAGCTACAAAGACTACTACGTCGGATATGGAAGAGGGAGAGGTGTGTGATGTCGAATCTGACTGTGGACAATATGGTGATCTCTACTCAATTGAGTGAAAGTGTATCATTTTTGAAGATTCGTACCAGCAGTTACAATTTGTGTTATGAACCCGAACTTTTTCCTGCAGCTCTCATTAGTTGTTGGTTACCTGTGCATGTGGCAATCTTTCATAATAGTAAAATGATCATTACTGGACTAAAATCTCATGTACAAGCAAATGTGATCCTAGACTATCTCATTGAGTATGTACGTACCCAGCGGATTGTAAAATAAAAAACAATTTTTCCAATATGATGTTTTTATTTCAAATCATGATAGAACTTACAAATCATTTTTTCATTAGAGGATGGATTACATGAAAAGTTTTGAATAACAGATACAAATCGAGATACATGTAAACGTTTTAAGATGAAGTACAGTACAAAAGCACCACACGTTGATGAAAGTGGATGTTGTAGTATGCGTTCATTTCGCTGATATTGACGCGTATGTTTTCTCAACCACTGCTGTGTTGGTATATTTGGAGGTTGAGCAAGAGAGTCAAATAGTTCACCACGACGGTCTTCTCCAATAAAGATCGCTTTCCAATGCTCACCGCCTAAATTCTGCGAATGAGTGTTTAGCACAATAAAGATGGGATAGTGATTTACTGCAGGTGGTAAGGTATCGAGTGAATAGACATTATCGAAAGCTTTCAACGTCGCTTCGTCTGCATTACGCTGCACTTTAGTCTTAATATCGTCAGCAGTCAACCAACTCATTAACGATTATACTGAAGAATCACGTCACGATACTTTGTAATTTCAATATTTGAATTGAAGACTGCATAAATTAATACATTGATCGTCTCAGGTAGTGTTCTTTTGAACGTCAAATCCAAACGAATATTATGAGGCACGTTCGCTTGACGATAGGGGGCACTAATATCGCTGTCAGCAGTCAAATCAAATGCATAAATAGTATATCCACTCTTAAACTCTTTCATAGTCAGTCCGTTGGTGTCATCCGTATTGTAAAAGCCAAAAACATCCATAAAATCAACATAACTGCGCATAAATTGATCCGCAGCAAAATCTGGTTTGTAGGGTGGACCAGGATGACTCACACCATTTACACGTAAAGCAATTTCACTTAACTGATTGTGTTTAAAATTGAAAGGATTCTTCTTTATATTACCATTAAATGCATCATTTTCAACCATTGCCACCATGAGGAGCTTCGGTGCTTCCGGTAGAAAGAGGCCATCTTTCATGAAACTCTTTTGATCTTTCGGAATTGTAAAGGTGAGAAGCTTTGTATGCTGAATGGGGTAAATAGCATTTTGGCGGTTAAGACCTTCAGCATGTCCTCTAATGACACTTGGATTCGGTACTACTCGACGAATGTAAAGTGCAATATCTTCCACATGAATTCTAAAATTGTCAACTTTAGCAAATGCATTCAGCGCAAATTCAGGCTTATTCAATGTCAGCTTGAGTCGCATGCTGGTATTACAGAGTAAAAACTTTGACTGTCTAAAGAAGTCTAAATTCAGCGGACCATATAGCTGACATACTTTACTATCTTTAATCATAGCAGATCGCTTTACAAAGCCACTGTTTGTTTCAACATCAAATTTTCCTGCTTCATCTCTGTACCATCCCATGGCTTCCATATGACTTTTTTGTGCTGCTGGATGAAACTGTGATACATGATTGAAATATGATTTATAGGGATAATCGCTTTGACCACCTTCCACCTGCTGCTCTCCAATCGTTAGAGAAACATCGCGAAGTAATGTAGTCAATGGTAAATTGTTCAGCCCAACTTTATGTGTATCGTCAATAGCAGTTCCATCTGCTTGCTGAATTCTAAACCTCAAATCAACCATCGCATAACTCAAATCTATGTAGTCATCACTACCACCAGGAATAACAAATTCAATGGGGCCAGCATTCTCAGCTGTTCGAGGATGATAATCTACAATACTTGAACTAAGAATATCTGTCTGTATGGCTTGTTGATCAAACAAACAAAAACCGGAAGTTTTACACTCCATGATTAGAAGTTATAGCAGCGTCGTCGTTTAGCGCCTGATGAATGATTAGAGCCTCTGCGACGTTTGCGTGAATGCCTTTTGACTGAAGATCGCACCTTACCAGCTCCGCGATGTTTCCTCCTTCCTTTATTCATTCGTTTAGGTGATTTCTTTCCTTGAGTTACACCAGCAAAGGTCTGCTTCAATGTTTTTAAACCGCGTTCCTTCCCACGATTTAACAAACTGCTCTTAAAACTTCTACCTCTGGAAAGATCACTAGCAACATCACCAGCAAAGCCAACGGCATTGCTTAAAACATTTCGTTTTAAAGATCTACCGACATTGGATATGAGAGGTGCTACAACAGATTTCAGTGCACCAAGTATGCTACCTCCACGTTGGCGGCGAGCGCCGATGTAAATTTGTCCTCCACCACTTACATAGGAGGGTCGTGAATAAAATGAGGCAGTTGGATTCATAGCTCAAACCCTAAACATTGTTAGTTACAACTTTGCATGAATCACTGTCGATCACTTAGATGAAAGATGTCGGCACGACGCATCCAAGAGTTCATACTTGAAGGATAACCAGTCCATTTAACAAGACACCATTCTTCACCTTGCCGTTTTTTACATCGAATGATTTTCTCTACCAAATATGTTTCACTTTCAGTGACTACCTCAATCTCATCGCGGTAATAGCTACCCTCAATTTCTTCATTATCGTAATCTTTCAACTTGTAGGTGGTGGGAGAGTCTTTTTGATTAATCCTTGATACTGTAAATACCTCCTCTGTCCAATTCGGAAGGCACCCTTTAGCAAAAACACTTTTCACTTTTGAGATACGAACTTTATCACCAATTTTCACATCACTTTTCACATGAGTGCGTTTACGTTGGAATGATTCGCGCACTTTATCTACATTGTCAGCATTTACATCTACTGGTCTGAGTCCAATAGAACGATGGATAGAGTGATTGTAGGCATGGAGTGTATCTTGTAGAACCTTTGTCCAATTTTGTGTCAAGTTGGCAGTAAAATGTCGACACAAGCGATTTTTTAATGTGCGATTAAAACGTTCAACGAGTGCAGCTTTATAAGCACTCTTTACACTAAACAACTCAATGTCATGCCTCTCAAATAATCTTCTCACATGCTGATTTTCAAACTCTTTTCCTTGATCACTCTGAATTCTTTTTGGAATCCGACCTTCTCGAAAAATTGTTTGGAATGCTTTTGCTACTCCTTTCCCTTCTTTAGTTTTTAAAAGTTGAGCCCACGCATAACGCGAGAAAATATCAATGACGGTTAAAATAAAATTATTACCCGAGTTATGTTTTGAAATGGAGGCAACATCGCACAAATCTGCTTGCCACTGTTCATCGATGTCATGAACAATATAATGGCGGGTGCGGTACTTCTTTTTCGCTTGTTTGTGGAGTGTATAGGTAGCCTGACCCTTTAACCATCGTTTCACTTGTGATTGTGGAAGACCACTCGCTTTTGATAATTTCTTGATAGATGCAAATCCTGCCGGATGTTTTACATCATAATAGATTGACTTCAAACGTTCAGTCAATGACGACTGACTCTTTTTCCTCCTTCTCATCTTTTTGCTTTCTTGCCTTTTTACATTTACAACAACTGCAGCATTTAGCTTTAGCGGTTTTGCGATCGTGTTCACATTGCTTAGGGGTTTCATTATGAGAGCTAGCGCAGCAAGTGCAAGTGACAACGACATTCACCTCTGGCGGCTCATTACATGGCAAGCAACACATCTGCTTCATATTAATAGTCTGAGAACATGTATTTCCTGGGAGGAGCTGTTTTACGTTTTCCTTTTACTAGTTTTAGTGGCGATGTAGATCTACGTCGAGTTCTTCCTCTTGTTTGCTTAGTGAGTGTGGGAGGGGATGTAGCAGGTGACGCCTTAAACCAATTTGTTGGCATTTTCATCGTCTGAAGCATTGGAGCAGTAGCCACTGTTGAATCAAGTTCTTTCAATGTCTCATTATTCAAAGCAAATTTTGGTACATTATGCTTTTTCAATAGTTTAAGAAAGTATGACCAACCAGGTGGAACATAGCCCTGACGGCGCTTTCTACGTGTCGCATACTGAATCAAGTCTTCATAACGTGAAGCATTAATCACTTTATTTTCATCTGTAATGATTTTTCCTCTATCATTTACATTGAGATGGGGTTCAATACTATTGAAAAGAGATATGGCATGTGCGCGAGATGCTAAAGGTGTTGCAGTCGATACAGAGTCACGCATCTTATTCTTCAAGTTTTTTAATTGCTCAACAGTTTCCGATTGTAATAATACAGCACGATGTGGATCTTTGATGTGAACATTTTGCTGATAATCTATTTCTGTCCTATACATTTGATTTGCAAGAGGTTGCTTTACTTGCTGCATGGCAGTCAATTGTACATATTCATCCTGAGGAATAACAATCATGCGAGAATAAGAACTCATAGTTTGTAGATAATCATGGGAGTTTTCAAAATATCACTTCGAAATCTAAATTCTTCCGGACACTCTTGCGCAAAGTCAATGAATAAGTAACTGTATGGTTTTTCAGTAGCTGCTTGAAAAATTTCAATTAAGGCTTTTGATCCTCTGGGTGCAACTTGTCGCGCTAAAATTTCAAATTGACTTTTATCTCGCGGATTCTTGAAAATAGCATAATAGTGTGTATTCAGGTTTCGTGTACGAGCTTCTTTTCCATCAGGAAACAAATTTTGTGTGATATAGATGATAAAGCACCTTTTATGATGTGCTGCGCGAGTGAACATATCTGTAACATCTTTTGAATTCTTACTTTCTTTTAATAAACCATCCAATACAACAACATCATTAGACTGAAGTTTATCCACTGGAATAATTCCTTCATGTCGAATAAAGTTGCGACTTTGCAATTCCTGAAACAACGACGGTTGATAAATACCATAACACCAAATCACTCGATTAGGTTCCTTAAACAACTCCCTTCTTTTATCCAATAAATTCAGCGTGAAAACAGTTTTACCTGCATGAGATGGACCTGATACAGTCAGAACTTTATCACATTGAAGTCTGAAATCCATTTTATTACTTTGAGACTCAACATTTGCATAATTAACGCTTAGAGCCAAAGATATTTCCCAATAGGTTGCCCACGGCAGGAGCTATCATTGGTAGTATTGCTGAAAGGAAACCGCCCTTTTGTGTTAGAGTTTTCCTCTTTCTTTGAAGGGTGACTTTAGGATTGGAGATGAAACGCAATTTTGTGGCATATCGCTTAAGTAACTTTCGTTGTTTTGGCGCTAATGTCTTCGTCCTCAACTTTCTGACATGAGAAATAATTTCACGAATGAATTTATCGTTGGCATGTCGTATAGCATTGTATCGCTGATTTGCTTTCATTCGTCGGAGAGCTTGAATGGCTGAAGAAAACTTTGAAGACTTTTTACGTTTCGCCATTTTCCGTGTTAGTCTTTGCTAAAACCTATCTTTACTACATTTGCATAGGTACTAACTATTGCGACATAAGTGACACTCGAAATGAGCAATGTCACAGTGGTTACATTTGCAAAGTTGAATGCAATTACGTATGAAGCAGCGTTGACAAAAAGCGTGCTTACATCTCTTGAAGATGCGCTTTTCATTTCCATCCTTTCGCTTACATACATCACAGCACATAGTTTCACCGTTACTGATGTCTATAGCAAGTCTTTTTGAAGATATGAATTTGCTAGCCTTTTCTAAATAATAGACGCATGTACAGAAGGAATATACTTCGAGAGTGAGCAGACATAGCTCGAAAACCAGTTGTGCTACAATCAAGTACCACTGCATTTTCAATTTTTCTTTATGGAAAGTTGAATGTGAATATCTGAAATCGCTTCAATCACTAGACTGCTACCATGATGGTTAAATGCGTTAAGACGTTCAGCAATTTTTATCATATGTCTATTAAAAAATTCTTCGGGGTGATCTACCACTTCCGTTGAATAAGAAGCAAAATGGAAAGAGCGACTTTCCACCTCTTCCTTTCCAAAATGACTAAACTTAATTTTCGCAACTAATCGCGCCATGATAATGCTATCAGAGAATGTATTCATTAACTCTAGAAATAGAGTGCTAGCATCATCGACCACTGCTTCGATGTCGGTCTCATCTTTATGAAAATTTATCACATAATCTTGAACAGCTCCTTTTAAACTTTGCCTATGAAAATGTAATGTTCCGCAGTCGTTTGAGAAAGACATGATTGCCCTTTATCTAACCCATCCATTGCATGAAAACAACTCTTCTCATAGTAACATTTATTGAATAATAGTAACAAGCATGCATTATAAATCAATGGTTTGAAAGAGATAAAATAGATACAGCTGGTAAATATCATACAGCGAGCAATGATAACCATACAGGACTTTGGCAGTGCTGAGGTAAGGAGGAAAGAAGCATTGGTTATGAACGTAGCTACTACAACGAACAGACAAAATAGGAACACACAAATCCTTAAAACGTTTCGAGACTTCATGATAATGTTGATTCACTCTACTATCCCAAGGTGGGAGCAAAATATCATCAATGATTAGATTGGGAAATACTTTCCTCTCCTTACCAGGATTATTAAAAAAGATGCGTATAACATTGAAAGCAGCTAACCATCGTTTAAAGTCAATAAGAAGAGCACTCTCACAAGAAAAGCCATAGTCTTGCAAATATTTCAGATTAAGTCCATGAATGTGTTTTCTCGCCCATTGATCAACATTGGGATTGCAGTTGGCATGTTGATGATAGACACTGACAATCTGATATGTCCTATTGTTCATAGCAATAGCACTGAGCTCCTGTACAGGTTCACCCTCACAATCCATAAAAATGATGATAGAAGCCTAAAACGGAAATTTACACATCTAAGGAAACGTTCTATAACATATTACAAAATGAAGAATTACATCGATGCTTTTCACGACAAAATACACAAATGATATGATGGCAACGAAGAAGTAAAATGTATCTAATAAGACCACGTCTACGACACTCAAAGCACATAAGCGAATTGTCATAGGGTAGAGTTAGGAAAGGACTAGTAATTCTCCTTCTTTGATTTGCGTTTTGATGCAGCATTCTTCTCCGACTTGCGCTTCGTGCCACTGCTGTTAAGGATTTGATCAATTATGTCGTCCACGTTGGGTGGTTTTGGAATATATAGGATGGATTCCATATGCATGGAGAGAGAGGCTATTTTATTATCCTTATGCCGACCATAATATAGCCCATTCACTTTGAAAAGGATATCCCAAGTACCTTCTCCGAGCTCATCACATCTGATGGGTATTGATTGATCTCCCTCCTTCTTATAGTAAGTACACCAATGTGATACCGGTAGGCAAATGTGATTACCATCCCAAATCTTTCTATAGGGAGTATCCTTGTCATCTCTCGCCCTCCACTCTTGAGCAAGAGTAGTAGGAATGTCCATATTTAATGTCACGTACTCCTCAATAATATCAAGTTGGTGGCGAATGTACGGACTCACGGGGATCAGTATGTAGTCCCCATACTGATTGTGCATTATCTTGACATCCGTGGAAGGGAGCATTCCCGTTTGGAGTACTACACCATGATCGTCATAACGCAAGACTTGTTTAAATTTACGCTGTAGCGGTGTAGGATTATGTACCTTGGTTGTTTCTTCCACTGGCCTCAGTTGTAGATGATCTGATCGTAGCGAACCTTGTAACGTTTGACCACCATTTTGTCCTACTAGTGCAGCAGATGGAGTAGATGCCTGAAAATGAAAAAGATTGTATTAAGTTTACGTTCAAGGGAAGGAGGAAAGTAGCGACTTACCATTTTAGTTGGATAATAGAATAGGGAACTAGAGAGAGAGAGAAAATGTGCGTCCGTCACTCGTGCAATTCAACGATGGAATGATTCTCACTGTGGAAGGCTCGCTATTTATATAGAAATGCTTGATTCTCATTGGATGATGATCCTCATTGGACAATAACATCAAGCTGATTCCAAATCTGGCCTCCGTTTACCAATCCGAGCCTTCATTCGCACGCTGGAGCTGTTTCTTGGGAAATTCTAACTCTGTCGTTTTTCGTCAATCTCCCAAAATCTTAAATGGCATCTCACATCTAAACGAAGACAGATATGAACAAGTCGTTTCTTTCACTGAATTTGTCTCACTCTTAGCTTTCAAACGAGCTATTGCACGACAAAATCCGTCCACTAGAAGCCAAAATCGAAGCTAGCTCTCCCGAGGGGGGGGAGGTCAGTGAAATTTGATGAAAAATGTTTTGGTGAAGGTCCCAGGTCGAAATTCCACACTTTGGAAAATTTTCAAAATTTTATTCATACAAAGCCACTCTGACACTTAGGATTTTTTTCAGGTTCACTCTTAGCTTTCAAACGAGCTATTGCACGACAAAATCCGTCCACTAGAAGCCAAGATCGAAGCGAGCTCTCCCGAGGGGGGGGAGGTCAGTGAAATTTGATGAAAAATGTTTTGGTGACGGTCCCAGGTCGAAATTCCACACTTTGGAAAATTTTCAAAATTTTACCCATACAAAGCCACTCTGACACTTAGGATTTTTTCAGGTGAGCTACGACAGACCACCCTCCCAACCTGGCCGGCACACCACGCCAAGCTGGCCGGCACACCACGCCAACCTAGACACCACATCACCGCGCGCTATACGACGGTCGGCCAGAGGGGGGGTCAGCGAACCTGACGGACGCACGTGGCCGGCACACCACGACACTCTGCCGTTCCAGAGGGGGGGACGTCAGACTCAAAGCACCACGGCGGCCGACCACGACACTCTGCCGTTCCAGAGGGGGGGACGTCAGCGAACCTGACGGACGAACGTAGCCGGCACACCACGACACTGCCGTTCCAGAGGGGGGGGACGTCAGACTCAAAGCACCACGGCGGCCGACCACGACACTCTGCCGTTCCAGAGGGGGGGACGTCAGCGATGGCGGCCATCTTGCGCGGTCCAGAAGTGGAGTTTTACTTACTACTATAGTATATTATAATATGTTTTTCAATTCCATTATAATTCATGATTTTAGCATGACACTTAAAAAATTGCAGAAATCTTACTAATTTCCAATTTATAATGTTACCCTCTATCAATTGGCCTACTTAGTTTCCTTGCCTGATACTACCTGAAACCTTGATGCTGTAAACCTAGTACGCACTACGTGTGTGAAGTTAGCGGAACCACCCAGCGGAACCATTTTTTATTGTACTTTAATTCTATTCGAAACAGCTGCTAGTTTGTCAATTTCAGTCTCCTGATTACGAATCTGAGCTCAGATTTCACAAATTCACAGTCGTTTTTGAGAAATTCAAGTTTAAAGATAAAAGTGGTTCCGCTGTGAAGTTAGCGGAACCATCCAGCGGAACCAATTGCTGAGTCTCGCTGATTGACGCAGTAAATCAATTTCTTTTGGTCACTACCCGATCAATTTTGTTGTGCTGATCACGAATATGTGCCTCATCTTTCAAAACAATGCAGATTTCACCCGGAAATCTGAATTTCACTTTTTCTGCAAGCTGATTGTGAAGTTAGCGGAACCATTTTTCAATACAAAGAATTTCTCAGAAAAATCCATCCTAACCTACTAATTTGAAGCTCCTAATCACAAATCTGTAATCAGATTTGCAAAACTCGCCCGCATTGCAAAGATATCCTCTATGGGTCCGCTGTGAAGTTCCCGGAACCACCTACTGGCATTAAAATTTCATATTCTAATTTTTGCAGAGAATCACTGCAATAGACATACCAAGAGAATGGAATTGCTTCACTGATCACGGTTTGCCGTCCGATTTCACGGGAGAATAAGTACTTGTCGAGAAAAATTGATTTTACGGTTTTCAAGGATTTCATCGGAATCTCAGCAAAATCCAACCCTCTCCAGATCAGCCGAACCATCATTTATTACAGCACAATTCTATTGCACCATCACAATGTGGAATTAGCTCTTGTGCGCTTCCCTTCTATGTGCATGCTGCTGTGCCACTGAAGTCAATAGATGAGAGGGTTGGATTTTGCTGAGATTCCGATGAAATCCTTGAAAACCGTAAAATCAATTTTTCTCGACAAGTACTTATTCTCCCGTGAAATCGGACGGCAAACCGTGATCAGTGAAGCAATTCCATTCTCTTGGTATGTCTATTGCAGTGATTCTCTGCAAAAATTAGAATTTGAAATTTTAATGCCATTAGGTGGTTCCGGGAACTTCACAGCGGACCCATAGAGGAATATCTTTGCAATGCGGGCGAGTTTTGCAAATCTGATTACAGATTTGTGATTAGGAGCTTCAAATTAGTAGGTTAGGATGGATTTTTCTGAGAAATTCTTTGTATTGAAAAATGGTTCCGCTAACTTCACAATCAGCTTGCAGAAAAAGTGAAATTCAGATTTCCGGGTGAAATCTGCATTGTTTTGAAAGATGAGGCACATATTCGTGATCAGCACAACAAAATTGATCGGGTAGTGACCAAAAGAAATTGATTTACTGCGTCAATCAGCGAGACTCAGCAATTGGTTCCGCTGGATGGTTCCGCTAACTTCACAGCGGAACCACTTTTATCTTTAAACTTGAATTTCTCAAAAACGACTGTGAATTTGTGAAATCTGAGCTCAGATTCGTAATCAGGAGACTGAAATTGACAAACTAGCAGCTGTTTCGAATAGAATTAAAGTACAATAAAAAATGGTTCCGCTGGGTGGTTCCGCTAACTTCACACACGTGTACGCACTACATCTACCGGATGAACAAGGAGTAAAACATAATCTGTTTTTGAATTCCTACCCAGTCTAAAACAGCCGTGTTACATTCTCCAATATCTATTCCCGAATGAAACCCGGGTCAGAGTGAGAAAAAGAAATGGAACCCTCAATTGAAGCACAGCATAAAAATGATCACGCTGAAAATGATGCGACGCTTGAACTTTCCTATTGAATTTCAGAAAAATATTGATTGTTTTTAAATCAAAAATTTTATCACCGGTAGGTCTAGAAAAAATGTTAAATTTTTTTCAATCTCAAGCACATTATTTCAAAAAGGAGACCATGAAGGTGTACGCTTACAGCTAAAATACAATTTAACTCACACTTCATGGAATAATAACTTGGCTTGTAGCATGAGTGATCGTCTTACCTTCTTTTACGAGGCCTCCAGCACGTAAACTTGAGAGAATCGGCAGAAATTGAGTCACACAGGTATTCGATTCACACATCTTCTATCATACGTCGTTTAATTCGAAGAAGATTCACGAAATCATAGTTTGCCAATGTAAAGAATCAGCATGAAAAGTCGTTGGCACATCCAGTGAAAGCTTTACAATTCACAGCCCTTCTGTTCGAGTGAGGAGCGCACATCGAAACGAGCGCAGCAGTATGGCCAGACAGTAAGGTCACGCATTGTTAACCCTTAGGCTACCAAGGGTGGTTCTGAGAGCCACCCTGTGCTGTTTTCGTGAGTATTACTCAGTTTGTTTCAATCAGTGACAAATCCTTTCATGACAATTTTCTTAGATATATTAGCAAACGATTTAAACGATTTGCGATGATCTAGCGACCGTTGTTCATTAATTGTTCATTGACCGTTGAATCAGCGCAGTTCTTTTGGGTTCTACCCATTTACAGAGGCGTACGACGTGGCTTGCAAAGATTGACATTTATAAGACAGACAACAGAAAGAGGTATAGAGAATGATGACGCGTCGATGTCGAGGCGTCAGAACTGGAGTGCGAAAAGGTCAGCAAAAGTGCACGCGCTAAGGTGCACGCCAGAAGCAGAACGAACGCTCGTCTGACCGGCCGATCTGAGCGATGCTCCATGATGCTAGGTCAAAGCCAATCGATGGCGCAACCCTACACATTGTCAGTTACTGTCATTCTCAATCATGCGACCGCAACGAGAGGCTGCTCGACTGGCTCAAGCTGCACTATTCGGAGCAACAGAATCGGACTCAGAAGTAGATGCTGATTCAGACCAGGAAGATAACGTGGAGCACATTGTAGATGTTCACGATGATTCGGCATCGAGTGAGGATAATACGAGTGATGAAGATGCCCCAGTGCCACGACGACGCGTTGGCGGAGGAAGAGGGCGAGGATTACTTGTTTCGTCTCAACAACCGGCTGTGCGCGGTCGTGGACGAGGTTTTGTACCTCGACAGGCACAAGCAAATCCCTGCAACGATAAGAATGGTTACTTGTGGTCACCTGAACCACCTCAGCAGAGAGGTCGACGCGATGCAGCAAATGTTGTTCACTTTGGTGGAGGGAAACCCGAACCAGGTGCAGTGAAGAACACCATTTTGGAAACCTGGTCACTTTTCTTCCCGGACACTATGCTCATGCAAATTGTTCATTTTTCTCAGATGAAAGCAAATGCTCTGGGTATTGAAGCTCAGTTGACTGTTGTCCAGCTAAAAGCTTACTTTGGAATTCTGTACTTCAGAGGGGTTTTCGGCGATCAGAAGATTCCTATCGAGCAACTTTGGAGTGAGAACTACAACACGTTCTACCGCACAACTATGAGTCGCAACGTATTCCAAACTTGGAACCGTGTATTGCGATTCGATGATTCAGAGCTCAGAGAAGACCGGAAGAAAACAGATTCATTTGTTGCCTTGAGAGACATCTGGTCTGAGTGGAATGAAAGACTCCGTACTTTCTACAAAGCCAGCCATTCAATCACCATTGATGAACAACTGGTCGCGTCACGTTGTCGCTCACCACACCGGATCTACAATCCGTCAAAACCGTAGATAGTATGGCGAGCTTGTGAGATGGTACACAGATGCTAAGAACAGGTATTTCTTGAATGGCAGCCCACTAACTAAACGTCCGGAAGACAGTGTCGCGGCTGAAGTTCACAAAGAGTCAAATCGAGCAAAATCACTTGTGATGAATTTGTGTGGACCGTTCTTCAACGACAGAAGAAATGTCACCGGGGACAGATTCTTCACTTCGATGGATGTTGCTACTGAACTGCTGAACCGGAACACCACGTATCTCGGAACAATGCAGAAAAATAAGAGGGACATTTCGGCGATCTTGCATGAAGTACGGGAGCAATTTGACTCAATCTTCGTATTCGGTGGCGACCGGAAGAGACTCACAGTCCAGTCCTATCAAGTCAAACCAAAGAGGAAGGTTTATCTAATATCCTCTATGCATCACTCTGCTGAAACACTCCCTGATGGCAAGAGAAAGAGCAACATGCAGCTCTACTACAACGAAACCAAAGCAGACGTTGATGTAGTGGACGAAATGTGCAAGGCCTACTCGGTCAGGACTCGAGTTCACAGGTGGCCCATGGTCCACATGCACAACATGTTGGATGTGACTGGGATCAACGCCTACACCATCTTCAACATGTCCCATCCAGACTGGACAACGGTTGTGGAGAGCAAGCGACGTCGACAGTTCCTACAACAGCTTGCTACCGAGTTAGCCAAAGATCACATGCTGTTCCGACTGCAGGAACCTATCGGACTTTCAACGGAGCTTGTCAACCTGATCACCAAAGCAACAGGTCAGCAAAATCCACGTCGATAAGCACCTGTGCAAGAAGGCCAAGAAGCACCGCAGTTAAGATGCGCCAGGTGCAAAGACAGTGGCAAGCCAACTCGCGACTGTAACAAAACTCGTCACAGATGCCGAGAGTGTGATGCACCAGCTTGCGGGCGACACGCTCTCGTGGCCCAGGTGGTTTGTTCAAACTGTATGTAAACTTTACTGAAATAGGCATTCGTTTTGTTGACATGTTGTTTTGTTCCTTATGTTTGGTATTAAACATGAAACTCACTGGAAAACTTGTTTTTTTTAGGATGGCTCTAAAAGCCACCCTTGGTAGTCTAAGGACTATTAAATACCTTGGTAGCTTAAGGGTTAAAAGAAACGCAAAGTAAGTCAATGCGCGCCAAAGACGGCGGGCGAGGACACGCGCACACTATGCGTGAGTCACTCTATAAAGCAATGATCCTACGTGTAAGGCAAGATTGATGTTGTTATGACGTCACTCGATCGTATTACAGAAGTCCTCGACTGAAGGCGGCAAGGAAGAAACAAACGCTCATATCAATGTAGAGCTGCAATTATTAATGAAGTATGGGGAATATGGGTGCTGCTATTGTGCTTGTCTGTGAAATCAAACTGCATGTTCATCGACTTCGCTAGTGCAAGTTACACTGTTCAAGTTCAATTCCATTGTTCACGTGTTTGTCTTGGAGATTCGGTTCCTTTTTGACACCAGCTGCTGGCTAGTGATAAAACGTTGTGATTTTTCAATCATTTGACGTAAACATTGTTATCATGTAGCTAAACAGATGATTTCAGAAGTCCGCTTACTGCACTGTTTAATGCTAACAATTATACATAAATATGCAGGAATATTTTTGTTACATAAACAAATTAATTTATAAATACTTGTAAAATGTTTCAGATATGAACATTTAGGTGATTATGATAATATTTGTCAAATAATAGTCAAAGATGTATCAAAAATTATTAAAAAATATCAAATATGCAGTATTTGATTGTTTTATAAAACAATTATCTAATATTTGTAAAATTTGTCACCATCAGTCATATATTAGATAAATTATCTCGGTTTTTTCAACCCGGGAATACTGTAAGAATTGAAAAGAATAATCTTTATTTTATCAATGCGAATTTGTCATCAATGTTCAACCGGGATTTATGCATGAATCATCAATGCAAGTTTTTAAGATATTATAATTGCGTATTTTTGGTTCAATAATGATAATCGATGTATTTTGACAATGCATATCAGCTTTCCAATCATTAAACATGCTCACCAACAATGATTTTCAATTTTGAATAATCTTTGTTTTATCAATGCGAATTTATCATCAATGTTCAACCGATATTTATTCATGAATCATCAATGCAAGTTTTTAAGATATTGTAATTGCGTATTTTTGGTTCAATAATGATAATCGATGTATTTTGACAATGCATATAAGCTTTCCAATCATTAAACATGCTTACCAACAATGATTTTCAATTTTGAATTTTCCATGGATTTATTGGAATCATCGATCATGGATTCTGTGTCCATGGCTGGGCTACTAGGGGCATGTCGAACGGGATGCTCTCACTTCGTAGACACTTCTAAAGACTTGCACTCACATGAAGAAGTAGATAATCATGTATTATAATACATGAAAGCTGTAAAATGATCGACTGATCCGATTCTATGACTTCAATCGCTTAGCCACGCATTCGCGTTGTCAAGTCATTAAATGGTGAGGTATGTCGAACGGGATGCTCTGACTTCATAGACACTTCTAAAGACTCGCACTCACATGGAGAGGCAGATAATCATGCATTATAATACATGAAAGCTGTAAAATGATCGACTGACCCTGTTCGATGACTTCAATCCATTAGCCACGCATTCGCGTTGTCAAGTCATTAAATAGTGAGGCATGTCGAACGGGATGCTCTCACTTCGTAGACACTTCTAAAGACTCGCACTCACATGGAGAGGCAGATAATCATGTATTATAACAGATAGAAGCAGTAATATGATCGACTGATTCCATGACTTCAATCGCTTAGCCACACGCATTCGCGTTGTCAAGTCACTAAATAGTGAGGCATGTCGAACTGGAGTTGCTTGGGCTTATCATGCACTTCATTAAGTCGCGTTGATGTGGAGAGATAGATTGCCATGTATTTGTCTGAGAGATCCAATTAAATGATGGAATGACTTAGAAATGCATTGTGGGTGCGCAGAATATGAACGGACAGTGGTGGACCGAATGATGCAAGAGAATAACAGGATCTGATACCTCTGACTGTCAAAATAGTGTAATTTAACTTCAATAATTTCAAACATAAAAGATGTATACTACTGATAAAGCATCCACTTGACGATTGGCCAATAGGAAGACGGCGCTTTTGAATGCATGGCCAACGCGTTGCTAAAGTTGCATTCGTACTTCAGGTTATAACATCTGTTTATCGAAAGATCAAACGACATAATACAAATGCAGATATTTTAATAGCTCACAAAAACAAGTCAAAATCTAAAACTCTTGGTGACTTTCTTTGGCCTGTGTTCAATGCTATTCAAGCATGAAATTGCCTATAAAGCGCAAAAATTTTCTCATATATCTCTTAAATTTAATATTTTCTCTTCGTATGCGCCATTATGTTATTAACTTGGTGGAGATGACTGCACAATTATTATGTATCACCATGTTGAAAGACTCATTAAATAACATAATATATCAGCCCCAAAGCCTAAAACATGTTTAATTATAGGAACCAAACTTGTGCCACGTAATATGTAATGCAATGAATCACTTTCCATCGATATTTCTCACTATCAGTGTAACATCTGGAAAAACCCATATGCTACCCTTTTACAATAGAGACTGATGGCACCACGCAATTTAATGATAAAATTTCAGTTTAACAATGGACTTTTTCTATCGGTTTGTTTTACCGAAGATAAGTCGCTACTAACTAATTTATCAGTAGATCTAAATATTGAACTTTATGAGATGTTGTGAAGATCATCGAAACGAGAATTTATTATCATTGCACAGCAATTTAAGTAATATACCTTTTCCCGGTCAAATTAGCAAGCTGTTCAGTCAAATTAGCACGCGAGGGAAGAGAGGCGCACAGGATTGCTGACGTTATTTCAGCGTCATCCCTATTATTAGCTATTTATAGAAATGACATTAGCGCCCGTGTGACGCATTCTAATTGTGAATTCCACTGGATCTGCTATGTTCAATGAAATTAGCACGCTTCACAATGATATTAGCAGCGCGTTATCAGTACCCAATCATTTCGCACGATGCCGTACATGCGGATATCCGCCGAAGCTCGTGAGTCTTATAAATGCTTTTGATGAAAGCCGTGACTTTATTTTTATTGCCGATACCCTGCAAATTAATCGTCGAACGGCTTATGGAATAATTTAAAGATATCAAAGAACTGGAAGGCGAGAAAATTTACCCAGAGGAGGTTCACTGTCCATTCTGACTCCTCAAATGCAAAATGCCTTAATAACTTTCGTCGAGGAGAAGAAATTACATGAAAAATTCCCAAATCGTCCAATGTTGTCACGAATGACTGTATCACGCTTTCTCGACGGAAAACTTGTGACTTTAAAGCTTCTGCGAAATGTGCCTTTCGATTGGAATACCAAAGAACTGAAACAAGACAGAAAATTATTCATGGAATGTCTTCTTCCTGTTTGTAGCAGTAAATCTACTGTTTATCTCGATGAATGTGGATTCAATATATGGACATGTCGAAGTCAAGGACGATCATTGAGAGGACAGCGTGCGGTTCGCTCATTATAACACCACTGTTGTTCTTGCAGTTTCGGAGAAGTTTGGTTTTGTGCACTACAAAATTTTCGACGGTGGAATGACCCAAAAAATATTCAATTACTTCGTTATGGAAATTTCTGCATAATAATCAAGTCATCAAGCATTAAGGAGTAAAATTTGATTGTATGTAGTACTTTGAAGTATTTATTCAATTGCGATAGCGTGCAACAGTTTGAAAGTGGACGCAATAATTGAAATTATTAGTCCGCGCTCGACCACACGACAAATCTTGATTAGTGAATTTTACACCTCTTTTTCTTATTAGCTTTGAGGACATCATTAATTTTTTACATGTTTTCCAGGCCAGTTACGTGAAGACAGTACACACTTATACCCTCGCCATGAATTGATCCATTTCGTGTTCAAATGGTTTGCAACAATGATGTAGTGTAGATCATATTGCATACTCAAATGGCTGCATTTGAAAATCGTTCTATCAGTTGAGACACCGAAACACTTGTCGAACACTCAAAAAGATTCCTCATTGACGCCAGATTGGTTTTGATCAAGAATAAAAAAAACAGAGAAGTACCGTTGTTGTAAAAGGCATGCCATTCCATAAATAACAAAGTCCCTCATTTGCTGTAAGCGCACCTCATATCACCTCGCTCTGTTGGAAATTTCCGCAATAATCGTACGATGAGATAAGTGGCTGATCCACATCTATTAAAGGAGTCTTATTGTCTCGGTTTACTGCAATGAGAAGCCACTCGATGAATAAGACTGCCAAACCTGCGCATGAACGCACGCGCGCGTGTGTTGGAACTGATGCATACCGGTTCCCTTAATGCTTGCAACGAGTTACTAACATATTGTTACACTTATCAGTGTGTGTTACCGGCGCGCGTCTGTTACCAGATGCGTGATGTGTGCGTGCCAGCGGTGTCGAAATTCATGCAGAGAAATTGCCATGACTTGGGCGTCTGTATCTGCCAAGCCATGAATTTCGCCAACCATTTTGAGCTGTGTGCACCCGTAACAAAATTAAATGCAGTTTAGCTACTTAGCAGCACTGTACACATGACCGTGCTTTTCCGCTTTAAATCGTCATTCGAACATCATTATTCCGCGTTTGCATCAAAAGTGGTTAGCGCAGTCGAGTATTGAAACATCGGAATAAAAAAAACCGACAGAAATTTTTCCAGTAAATAGAAAAGCAACAAAGAAAAGTAACAGCCCATACATTTAGTATGATAATATCAATTATCAAGCGAATTTGATGAATTCGCCGGTACTTATGGGTTCTTCACCCCATGTTTTCAAATGTCTAAAATCCGTAAAAATGAATCAACTGTCTCAAAACTTCAGATACACGTATTTGAATATGTCCTACCCACATACAAAAAATATGCAGATTCGACAAGTACTTTTGAATTAGAGACGATGACGTGAAGTGTAGCGATGTCAGCAGCTTGATCTGACTTTGTCTGTTCGACGCATTACTGTTACTCGTGTGTGCATTGTTCTCTTTCCGTGTCCGTCTCATCCATTACTATTTGAAATCTTCCCACGACCACAACCCCACCACACATTTCTTAAATTAAGCACACCAATGGAAAGAATGTGGTCCGGATCATCATCACTTCTACTGCAACGTTGTCGCGACATGACTTTGTTGACCTAGTGCTATCTACTCAGACGATGAGGTCAGGCGAAGTTAGATCAAGCTGCTGACATCGCTACACTCCACGTACGTCATCGTCTCTAATTCAAAAAGTACTTTTCAGATTTGCATAAAATTCTGCATGTAGGTAGAAAATATACTCAAAATACGTGTCTCTGAAGTTTTGTGATGATTGATTCATTTCTACGGATTGTAGACAAATTTGAAAACGTGGGGGGAGGAGGTAACCCACAAGTACCAATTCGCCTTACAGATAAATATCGATATTCATCGGAAAACAATAAGGTCGCATTTTCCCTTAGACGCTAACATGAGCTCATACCAGGAGGTTCCGTTTTGTAATCAGTTTATGGTCCGAAGTAGATTCATCTGTTGTTATTGTAATTTTGATATCGGTAAAAAGACACGAACGCATGAAGGAATATATATTCATTACAAAAGATTAGGTACTTATGGGTTACCCCCACGTTTTCAAATTTGTGTAAAATCCGTAGAAATGAATCAATCGTTACAAAACTTTAAGTGCACGTGAGTGAGGATATTTTCTATCGACATACCAAAACTTGTCCAAATTGGACAAGTTCTGAATTGGGGGCGATAACTTGAAGTGAAGCGTTGCTGCAGCTTGATCTGATTTCTTCTGACCTCATCGTCTGAGCAGAAAGCACTTAAAGTTAACGAAGTCATTTCCCGACAACTCCTGAAGTGATGATGACCAAGCCATATCCCTTACACTAACATTTTCAACTTAATAAAGGTGTGGCA
Organism: Prostheceraeus crozeri; assembly: GCA_907163375.1. NCBI lineage: Eukaryota > Metazoa > Platyhelminthes > Polycladida > Euryleptidae > Prostheceraeus > Prostheceraeus crozeri. The sequence continues at coordinate 112,327 of CAJQUW010007252.1, forward strand.
AGGTAGTGGTCGTGGGAAGATTTCAAATAACAGTGGATGAAACAAAGAGGTGGAGAGAACAATGCACGCACGAGTAGCAATAATGCATCGAACAGACTAAGTCAAATCAAGCAGCAGACATCGCTACACTTCACGTCATCGTCTCTAATGCAACAAGTACTTGTCTGATCTGCGTGAAATTTTATATGTAGGTAGAAAATATGCTTAATTACGTGTACCTGAAGTTTGGTGGCGATTAATATATTTTTGAAGATGCTAGACAAATTTGAAAACCTGGGGGGGGGATAACCCATTAATACCAAAGATTATACACTTATGCGCGCATATGTCAAATTTAACTGTAGTAGTCAGAAAATTTATTCTCTCGATCACTGTCCGTCATGTCATCATCTACAACGAAAATAAAATGACAACTCATGTTATACTAAAGTTGATCATGCGAGAAATCTAGGTGAAGCATGGGTGGCAGGGCGATACAACAAAATATCAAGTTCTTTGGAAGTCTTCAGCCTTTTGGCCACTTTGTGTGACACGGTTTCTTTATTCACTCATAACTCGAATGCTTCTGTGTGCTGAACTTCACTTTACTTTGAGTATTGTCCAACAATTCATTTGCTTGTCTAACTCCGATCAAATCGCCTTTTTTAATGGCTTCCTGTCATACTCAATTTTTATCCCTTTCATGCAATAAGATTCTTCACTCGTCTAATGCCTCATGTTTCCTCTTTACAGATTTGACAGCTTCAAATATTGACGCCTCTTTCATGATAATCTGTCTTTATCAGCAGCGGTTGCTGATAAATGCACGGGTATACCATCAGACTCCACGTAGTATCCCATCTCCCCCCCCCCATTTGCTAGGATTAAGCTAAATGTACCTTTTATAACTGAAGAAGATAACGGGCATGAGATAATGCATACGATCAAGCATCTGCCGTTTACAATCCAGTCATAAACAGTAATCACGTATCTAGTTTAACAAGCCTACAAACTCACGAAAACTAAACAGCATTTCCTTTTTGGAAACGAAGACACTGCAAGACGCATTAGCTCAATAGAAAACTTTGGCATGTCAAAGGCCGTAGAAAGATGCGTTCAAATAAGGAAAGACTTTTAACAAACCAATGACAAACATTTTAACAAACCATTTTAAGGAATCTTTCCAATAAAACCAATGACAGTTCCCACCGAGTAAGCGGACATCAGACAGAACTCCGCCTTTTGTCCCTATACAAAAATCCTCGCGATCCAGCAACGGATAGAAGAACATCGCAGCAGACTAAACAAATGTGAAGGATTTCATCAGGATTAACAGTTTGACTTAACGGGTTTTTGTGTAAATCACACGGATAAGATTTCGACAAATTTTTACATAACTGCTGTACTCAGGATGATACTAAACCGGAATCAAACTGAATAATACTACAAATGACCACAAATTTCACTCACTTGAATTTTTTCCTGCTATACATGCCGTACACTCCAATAATCAACTAACTCCCAGATCATACTGTTAATATTGTAATCAGCATGACACAGGAATCCACTGACCATCGGTACAAAACGACTGAAATAAATAGGCCCTACATCAATTAACAAATATATTTGAAAGATATGCCGACCCAGCCTCAAACAACGTAATTTTAAATCCAGTGGCTAGTTGCGCAACAGGACTCAAAACTTACGAATTTGAGGCAATGAACAATCTGAAAATGAAAAAATTACCAGAACTCACGTTAGGTTTTCCATGTCTCATCTTCCTTCAGAGATCAAAGTCGCAGAACTCATGAGAACTGAAAGAAATAAGACATCCCCTATATAGGCACTTGCATTGAGATTATCATGGATAAACATCAGATGGGACCAGGGATCGCAATTCACCCAGGAAAATCTGGAAAAACCGGGGCTTGAATGCATAAATTTGAAATATTCACGTTAGACTAATTTAGTAAAATAACGGAAAATTGCGATCCCTGGATGGGATATTGGAAATAGAGGCGCATCGCATCATAACATTGCTACGCGTTAGCAAAATGAGTAATCAGAATTCAATATAGAATAGCTTCTATGTTGACATTGCTTTCAACCTCAAGAAGGCATATTCAAAATTCAGTAGATATTTCTAACTTCAAAACACAAAAATATCTCCACGAATTAATCAAACTCACATAATCTTTCTCCATTCCAACTTCAGAGATTCACCTCGCAATTTCCTAAGAAACACATAAAAACACCTGAAAGAAATGACACATCTATTGAAAATATTTGCGTTAGTCAACAAGAATGAAGTTTGAGCAGGTTACGAAACGCATTATCACCTTATTCTTCCACGTTATGACCTCAAACAATTTTGCTGATAAAAATGAGGCTATTGAAAGACAAATCAGGGAGTTATTTCAGGGATATTTTATTCTTTTATATTTCCTGATTCTAAGTGTCTTCTATTCCTAACCACAAATTGATTCAGTCTTTGGTAATGTAAAAGCTGATAAAATATATGATGACAAAACGATTACGGTATGTAAACGAACGTGTATTTTTAATTCATACATCGAAAGGTTAACAAAGAGTTTTTCTTCGATAACCCAACTAATATTGAAATACAATTTGTGCTAGATTTACTGCAAAAAATGTGATATTCAAAAAATGAGTGGTTATCAGTTCCGTAGTTACCGCATAATATTTTTTTTCCAACTAATTGCTTAGACTTTCCACGTTCTCTTTCTTGACTAAGTATTTACGATTACAAGTATTAACTAATAGTCAACGGCAAATTTTCCGTTTGTTGGCACCTGCACGAGTTTCCAAATCAATGGCTTAGAATTTGTTTTTGCTATTAACATAAAGAAATTTGTTACTCACGTCTGAATCTCAAGTACCAAAATGAAGATGGAATATTATCCTCAACAGCGATACATACACCATTCATTCGTAGTTTCCATTCATGAAGAAAGTAAAAGCGGCTAACTGATGAAATCGGGAACTCAACTGCTAACCAGGAGGGCGTCTAACTACGAGGGCGTCGTTAGATTCGCATTCATGAATCAAGGGGCAATCTCCCTCTTACGTCAGCAATAAAGTTCAAATGATTAGAGGTCAAAATAAATTAGAATTAAGTCAAATTCTAAGAGAATATCATGAATGAATGATAACTATAACTCATTATATTTAATTGTTGAGGAAGAGCCAAGGTTTTAGTGATGTTTTACTTAAATTATGATGTAATTAATTTCGGTTGCTATTCGGCAACCATCATCAGATAGAAGGAATTTAACATAAACGCAGAAGTCATGAATTCAAATTTCACATTAACATAGGAAATAAGGGAGTAGACAAGAAATCTAGTAAAAAGTAAAAACTATGTTAACAAATTTCGGTAGGGAAAAGGAGGAATAGAAATATGCGACAGATAGTATTGGACTACATTTTACCAATAGCAATAGTAATTGCTCTGACTAGATAAATTACACCTTTTTGCATTCTATTTTTGAATAAGTGAATTCAATTTCTGCTGACTTTTTCCTATCCAAATGCCTATGCCTATGTTATGGCAAATTTCATAGATTTTAATGCATTCATTTTCGTCATACTCATTTCCTATTTCTGATTAACATAAGATGACTATGTTTGCGCAAAGACATTTTATTCGAGAATGACAAAATTCATCCCTAAAATTGGGATGAAAATCTGAAAGTCAAGAAAAGTTTAATGGAAGATGATTTTCCGGATTTTACCTGTCTTTGCTATTTCATGGCCACTTAGCTGTCCTTGGATACTAGGACTTGCACGATCCCTCTCGACATAGCGTCGTAGTGTAAATCCGCTTCAGACTGCGATAATGCCTTGTCAATTACAGTCGTAAATTCTTCTTCAAAGTGAAATTCACTGATTTCAGATAAAAAGTCAGAAATTATTGGTCTTCATTCCGCCTCCAATCATGCTGAATGAACAATTCCATGTATTGGTGATGTTGCTAAAGAAACACTTAGGCTTCTACCGTGCTCTCCTTCTACTATGCTTACAGCTGAATGTCCACGTGTTCGCCCAGTCATCTTGGAAGGCTAATGTCTGCATGTCACTGCATACAACCCATAGTATAAAAGCTTTGCCTCCCTGTTTGATGCCCGGCTCCCTTCATTGGATAGGTGCGGATTGCGATAGAAGAGGTTGGATAACTGCTTGTTGATAACAAGCTTCCTCTCCAAGTCTGGACTTATGGCTAGGACGCAGACAGATGGACTTGGTGAAAAATCCTTCTGCACTTTCTCTTTGATCTCCAACAAGATGATAAACTTCTCTTCCACTCATCTCACCAATGCGGCTACCATCGATTCACTCACCTTTGTATAAGTACGTGCTTATCAGATGGTCGCTTTCAGTATTTCAAAAATTGGCTTTCATGCTTCTTGCATTTTGCCTATGAATGCCTAACTGATCTGCATGCTGCAAGAAGTCTGACACGGATTGTCAAGCTGCTATCAGATGATCTCGAGAAGTTTGCGCTATGCTCATGCACTTTCCAAGTCTGGTGTCATAACATGTATCGCTTGTTGATACAAGACATACGAGTGAGTATAATGCCAGACACACTCCCGGTTAGACGAAAGAGTGAGATGAAGGTGACAATATCCAGAAGCTCCACACGTAATCTTCCAGAATTTGAATCTCAGAATAACGATATTGAATGTACTATGAGTGCATCTTTGTTCTATGAATAACAGATTGAGAAGGAGTATCTAGAAATCGGACATGATAAATGAATGGATATCTTGCTCAGCAGAAATTGAATTCACTTATCTAGAAATAGAATGCAAAAGGTATAGTATTTGACATCATTCTAGTCAGATCAATTACTATTGCTATTGGTAAAATGTAGTCCAATACCATTTGTATCAAGACATCTTCAATCATCAACTATAACTCAGTGTGACTTGCGACGCATCAGAAAATGTAGCAACTAGCAAGATTACTCGATGCGCCCTTTAGGTCTTCGAAATTTGTAACACGCGACAAGGGAACTCCATTCAGAATTCCTCAAGAACATTTAGAGCAATTTCACTGAAAATGCCATAATGCGCAAGTCGGCACAATAGAATATGTCTTTGTGGTCGATATGGAGCATTCATTACCGATTGCGGTCGTTGCTTGAAAGCAACTTGAACCTCTATCAGGATTGTCCAAACTTTATACTGGCGCGGGCAGCATTTGGCAGGGAAATAAGGCCGCGGACTGTAGTTCACATTATTCAACTTTTTCACTATCTACGCCTATTAGATGCAAGTAAAAACAAGTAAATTCCTAGTTACTAGTAGTAGTTACTGCACTTTGTAGGTCAGTTTCTTCGCGTCAACTGAGGCTAAGGCGCTCTAGATTTGATAGACTTTATTGTGGAAAATATTTGACTCACAAGGACAAATACTTCCAAACAGTGAGTGAAAGCGTAATCCAAAGCGGATCACTAATTGGGGTGGTGATCTTCAAAAAGAAGAGGCTAAAATCGAATGATTAGCAGAGTAGCCTTGCATAGGCAAAACTGATTAATTTATAAGCCACACAATTCATGTTGCAAAGCTTCATCTGCTTCTGATATAGCTATCGCTAGCGGAGCATTGAAGACATTAAAAATTTTCTCAATGTGCTGGAAGTCTTGGAATTGCTTGACGGAGTCTTAAATCAAGGTATAAAGGGCTTCACCAACTGCTGATACTATCGTCATGGAAAACAAAATCATCATTGTGACATTTAGGAGTTATGGCATCTATCCATTCCTTATCCGGATTTCATTTGCTCGAGGTTTTTTCTGTAATGCGCTGATCGACTCCAACTGCCACCTGAAGTTCAAAATCGAATCATGAGTTGATTCGATATACGACTTAGCGATTTTTCGACGAAACATTGGAGGGCAGTGAGAAGACTTATACGTGAGACTTATATAATGAGAAGGCTTAACGGATAAATTGTACATACAGAAGTACCGGTACTTACAATATACAAACTCACCTGTCATAAGATTGTAATCAAGGTTCCGTTCACAAGCAGGCAACACCAACATCAAGCTTCGACAATTTTCATCCATACAATTAGATAACTTTGACGTATACAGACCACCCAGCCGATTCGAATCTAAAAAAGTGAAAAAAAGAATCCTAAACTTAGAAAAGCGAAAAAAAGCGAACCGAAATTTTTTACATCAAAACAATGTAGAAGTGTTATAAAGACATCATATGTCATCAACCCATGCACTACCACGAACACTACGAACCTGTGTAGATTGCAAATATTACTTGTACAAAAATGATAACTTGTCGGAGTACCACTTAGGAAGCATTTTACTTGCATCTTGCTAAACGATTCGCAAATACACCGGACCATATTTATACATAAAGCTAGCTTTTGTATTCTATTAATGATCAGATATATAAACAGCAATCAATTCAGATTGCTTCGATTTTAGACAAATAATGTAGATACCAAGATTGTTTCATAGGATTGTTGAAACATAGTGTTGAAAAAAAATCAAAAAAATACTGCTAGAAACTTCAGCAATGAAGACGATTTTATAATTTCTGTGGTTAAGAAAATTTCTTTAGCTGTCATGCTTCCAACTGCTAAATTAGCCTGAAACTTTGAACATCTCTTCCAAGGCATATTGATATTTTCAAGTATTTATTCGATAGGTGTCTGTTAGCTTAAGTCATGCGAAATGGATCATATGACGAATTAAGGATCCTTATTAAGGTTCTACATCAATATGGCAATTATTTTATACAGTGATAGAATGTACACTAAAGGTTTCATCTGAAAATTTTTGTAGTTTTTTCAGAACTCGCAAGTCTAATATCATGCTAATAATATTGCTCAATTTTTGTAAAGGAAGATAATGCTCATAACTAAGCTATATTATTGGAGCAAAATTGATATTTTATAAGATGGGCAAACGTTAATTTAGATGTAAAAGTGTCAACTTGTATATTTACAATCAATGAATTTGATAATACTCAACTATGCAGCCCCATAGTGATTAGATTATAAATATTTCAAAAATGGAATTTTACCAACAATAGACGGCTGCCGAAGAGAGAAAATTATGCTGTCAGTGACTTACATTCAAGTGGGTTCTTTACAGACCCTTTCCGTCAAGCTTTTGACTGTAAGTGGGCCTATTCCAGAAATCAAAACTGCTTGTTATGAAACATATATTAGTACTTTTTCAATCAAAACTTTACAGTGTAAATATACATCAATATTATAATCTAAATTGATGAAAGCCGACGATAAATTATTATGTTGGACAAATCTTTGAAAATATTCCATAAAAAACTATCACTATGCAGCCTACTTCAACGGCCTTCAAGATCATGCTCCATGCACGTCTACTAAAATCTGCAACCAAGTCTAAGCTTGGAATTGAATTGGAGACAGCCAATATTGAAAAACATTGACTTTATTCTTGTCTTCATTATTTTGTAATAAAGAACTAAAACGGAAATAAAATCAATGTCTCTCAATATTGGCTCTTTCCAATTCGATTCAAAACATGACAAATAGTCCAGACAATTTGTCTAAAACCAAGCCCAAGCTCTGCGATGCAAGGTTCTCATTGTCTTGGATCGTTGACACCACTTTCTCTCGTTGAATTTTATGTGGGCATTCATATTTACTGGCGCATTTGCCAGAAGTCACGAGTTGTTGAAGCACACGAGATAAGTGGATACCTCATAGCTCATCACACAGCTCATACATTTATATAGCGGGTGAAGCATGACGTAATCAGTATGACTGCAGTAATGCAAACGGTTGTCAAATTAGTTACAAAATAGTGCATTAAGCCTACTGGTACATCTATTCTTCAATCTAAAACTCAGAAAGTTTCAGGTGGTTATACGACAATAGGCTACACATATCCGATCATATCAGCTTCATATTAATGTCTTTATCAGTAGATGCAAAATGATTATTATACACATCAACTTTTTGACTAGTTACACGTACTTCAAGAAAATTACAGTGAAAATATTACAGTGCAATAAAAAATTCAACAGAAAATATTCCATTGTGTATATCATCTCAATTTCTTATGCCTATTTATCAACATTATGCAATGCACCTCACTCATTCGCACGAACTGAACCGCTTGTTTCACTAATCCAAAATCAGTCTTCTAAGAAAATTCGATAGTAGGCCTCGTGTGTCTATGGCAAGCCAGCATAGATTGATGTCTCGAATTCCTTGACTGATAAATTCAATGACATTCATTTGTATCATGTAAACCGCATGTACTTTCAGCATGCATCAATTCAGAATCGTGTAAAAGCTATAGCACCATGGCCTCAAAGTTACTGTAAAAATTGTGCAATTACCGGAACGCACTACGACAAGGCTTTGCCTTCCAGAATTGCTACATGACTTTTTTGGCTAATAAGGGCACATTTCCCAATGCCTATGTAATATAGTTATTACATAAGATTATGCGATCGTCAAGATATGCATTCAATTGTAAACAAATGGATGATAGCATGACTAAAGTAAAGGACAACATGACAAAAAGTCATGTTGCGTTGTCAACATGTAAAAAATGCCTGTACTACGAAACACTTTTTTCCTGCTCTACCAAAAAAGCGAAAAAAACGAATGCCACTCGATAAAAGCGAAAATTCAGGCATATTTTCGAAAAAGCGAATGTCTGGGTGGTCTGCGCATAGTTCGTGCGTATGAAATGTAAACATGAAAATGATAATTGATGAATAGCCTACTAAAAGTGTGTAAGATCATAGCTTTCTAATGAAGAATTGTTATTTAGAAGAGTTCAGCATTTCAAATTCATAGAGGGGAAAACATTCATAGTGGCAATTCATTTTGATCACAGTTAAGTATGAGGACATCATGAATGTGCATGCGTAAGACATCGTTGGTTTAATAGCAATTTGTAGTGGCAAGACTTTTACACGCGGTACCATTGGCAGGCCTCACAGCAACTAAGCATGCAAAAAATAAGGGGATAAACTAGGTCTTGTAAAATGGGCAGAAACAGGACAGCGAAGCTGTTCTTCGAATAATTTGTTTGTTTCTGACTTCTTTCTTGAAGTTTTGCTGTTTTCTCGTAATGAACTGAAGTTTAAAAGAAATACTAAGATTTCATTGAATTTTAATCAAGCGGCGTCGCCATGCGCTTCTATAAGATTTCTGTATTCGATTAATGGCAAATAAATTTCGAATTCTTCAACCGAAGAAACAGCACTCAACTAGTATTTAAGGCAGGGAGAAGACAATTCATTAGCAAATATGTTAATATATTACTTTCTAAGTTGAAATAATTACTGATAAATATTTACTAAAATATGCCTGACAGTCTAATCAAAAATATGTTTGACGAAAATAGGAAAATATAAAAACAATCTTAAAAAACTTTGCTTCTCAAAACGTACTGAAAAATTCAACAACCACAGAAAAAACCCTACCCCACCCTTCTGTTCATGACGTTCTTGGACGAATCCCGAGACCTATTAACGTTCATGCCAAATTTCCGGAAGAATCTCACCCATGAATGTGGTACACAGGGTGGCGGCCAGATTTCAAGCTTTAAATTTCCGGGCGATTCACGGGTTCTTTTACCGAATTTACACATCTTGACCAGATTTGCACTCCAATTACATCGCTCAAGAATTATCCGGACATTTCTTTAAGCTATTTCTATCACAACATTTGAAACATTTCCTATTTGAATTTTGCCACTAAATTTTGACGCGCTAGATAATGAACGATATTTGACTTCACCGCACTCAGTTATCAAAATTTTTGAATTCTGTGACCGCTGGTCCGTAAGTTTATAAACATGCGCTTTTCCTCATTAGCCTACACTCAATGAAGTCCTTGGGATCTGAATAATTTCATGTCGACAGAAAAGGTAATTTCCTGAACTTTCCAAAGATAAAAAATTCTTCATTTTCATCATCTGATTCATAAAATTCTAGAAAGTTGTATTTAGACGATTTATCAGACTGAAATGTTCAAACATGTTGAGTTGAAGTAACAAATGACAAGCAACAACCATGATAGAAAACCATGGTATCAAAATGTGCATGTTACTGCAATGGCACGATCCTATAAAGAAGTATCGACATGGGAAGCCAGGAAACTGCCACACTGGACGAAAATCGTAGACGCCACCTGTGCGGTTCTCGGGACGGAATTGAATAGGACCGACGTTTTCCCGCGTGTCGTAAAAGGCACTGTAAATGGCGAATCCAGGGCTGCCACTCTTATCAAAAATAAAAACCGGAAAGTCAAATTGGAATGGGCCCCCATAAAATGGGTAGCCGTGGGCCCCCTTAAAGTAAAAAAATTACGATCAATCGATATCTCACAATCCGATTAGTTTTGAAAGCGTTCAGGTAGAAGTTGGGTCTGCTGCAATAAAGATGCTAGTGAATCCTCAGTCAACAAGTAAATAAATGGCATAATATTGCTACTGATACTTTTTTAAACATCAGTTTTTACCAGGTTCACTAACATGCATTACTGGAAAACTGCTATTTTCGAAAGAACTGCTTTTGAAGTCTAAACAGAATGTATTACTGAGACTCATCCCTCTCCCGTAACTCAAAACCGGCATGAATAATCAGCTTAACTGTTTCAAAAATAAACTTCTTCATTTCGTTCAGAAATTTTACATTCAAAATTAGAAGGCATTATTCTCGTGCAGCTGTCATTTTCTATTAATCATGCCAAGACGTCACACGATACAAGATCCTGTCTTTCTTGAAACCACTGGGAATGGCTTGTCAACTGTTCGATGTTTGGAAGACTGACTCTGCAGAGCGGTCTGGTCACAACAAATACCCGAACAGAAAATCCATGGATCAACGCAGTCTAAAAGCTTGGACTGTCATTTCCTTATGAAGCGCAGCTGAGCCATTTTTCTTTCGAGAAACTGAAATGAATGGTAAAAACTTCCTTTTCATGCTGTGTAAAGTGATAAGGAATGTCACAGGATAGGAGCATCTTCAAGCAGGATGGAGTGCCAGCGCACTACTACCGACCGATCGTAAATTATTTAAACAATCATTTTCCTAAATCATGGATTGACCGTAATGACAGCCTATGGAATGGGTTCCGATATTACAGTTAATGCCTTGTGACTTTTTATTCGCTTGAACATGTTAAGGAAATGGTGCACTGGAGTCATCCTATTCTTTTGGATGAACTGGAAAACAAAATTTGCACCTTTTTTTCACCAGATTGACGAGCGATTGTGTGGAGACATGCTCTTACGCGGCTGACTGAAGAATTAGATTATGTTCGGGCAAATGCTGAGCAAGAAGAAAATAAATTGTCATAGTGTTACTAGTGTTAACAACTGCTTTCTTTTGGAACATAAAGAACTTGCAGTAAGTCATCATTGAGTCGCTAATTGCCATTTCAAAAAGCTTTGAAATGATCAGTGAGAGAATAGGGAATTTATAAGTAAGTGACGATAGGGTTCATTGTGAGATATCCTCTTATATTAACAGGGAAAAAAATTATATCATAAACAAATATCTAAATAAAGCATCATCAGCCACGTTACACAAAAAAAGTAATCCATGTCACACAGCATGAATTGACGACTAAAACCTATCGCACATTACAGACACCATGCTAGTTAATATGACACTTAATCTGAAATTATGCCCAGACCATGAAAGGAAAGAAGGAAGAGATGACAGAGAGATATTTGATTGAAGCCATTACGAGAAGTAGTGGACTAACTTTTCTGGAATTTTAGCCGTGCAGTCAGCATGCTTGTAGATAGTCAGTAACTCACATGCAGATAAATCTTCATCCGAACTACAGACATCTACAATTGATGAAATGCATGTAGTTTGAAATCTCATTGTCTAGAGCTCGCTCTCAAAAATTCATGTTTGTAAACAGGAATGCAAATAGCACAAAGGTGAGCTGCCCAATTTCCAAGCACATCCAGGTACTGATGGTTTGCGCGGTGAGTTACTGATTCCTTACAATAGGGTACATTGCAACGATGACGGCTAAGAAGCCAAAAACGTTTGCAGTTCCGACTGAAAAGTGCTTTAGGTCCGGCAATGATTTAAATCAAGCCTTCCTCTCATCTCTTGTATTTCAAACATAAGAAATGAAAAAACAATGACATATCTAAAAAAATAAACAAACTTGTGACAGCTACTTTATCAAACAAAGCTCAGAGGCCATGCACAAGTAAACATAGCATCAATACGAAAGGAAATGTTGATCACTTAAGCAGTTGCTTGCAAGATTTCAATTTTCATTGGTGTCTTATCCGAAATTTAACCACTTTTGCAACAGGTAATCGCATATTCATTCGTCAACCCCTTGTATTCCCGAAACATTTGGTAGATCTCTCATACTTTTATTTTTCTAGCACGCCTCTTGAAAGGCGCATTTTGTAGGGAATCAAAGCAATCAAAACTCCATACGAACGGAGTACAAATTTTTCGTCAAGCATTCCCACCTAAAATTATTTCTTATTTAGGAATCTTGATTACTTGCGTTGAGTCCTGTTTCTTCATGATTGACGAAGGAATCAGTGACTTGCAATTGTAGAAGATCTTCTGATCAAGTGTCACGCGGATTTTTCGAAAGTACCTGCTTTGAAATTCATGATTGTTTAAAATTGAAGGGCCCCTTCACGAGCTGAATAGGCTCATTCACAATCTAAAAGGGTCCCCACACAATATCAAGAGGGCCCATCACGTTGTCAAAAGGTCACCTTCACAATCTAAAAGAAACACTGACGATCTCAAGAGCGCCCCTCTCGCTCTCAAAAGGGACCTTCACAATCTGAAAGGGCCCCTTCACAATCTAAAAGGACTTCATAGCGATCTCAAGAAGGCCCCTACAATACTGCTCTATGCAAATTTCTGTTCCTTGGTAGAACATTTTCCCACTACTTAGTTAAGTTTAAAAAGCCGGAATTCCGGTTAAAACCGGAAGAGTGGCAGCCCTGGGCGAATCAAAGGGACCTTCTACCGCTGCAGCTCTGGTGTTGGCAGTCTGATAACTTTTTTCTCATTGCCCTTCATCGGTGGCTATATAAGCTGATATTGCGGGGGATCCTGACAACCGAATCTCATGTTGGGATATGCATCAAAGCTTTCAGAGCTTCATCCCCTGTGGCATATTATGACTTCTCCCTTTCCAAAGTCCCCTCAGCGATGGCCGCCGCCCCTCTTCGACGGTGAGGTTGGGGCGGACCATCGGGGATGCTAACTACCCCGGTCAATGCTGTTCACCCTTAGCATGGCAGCACTCCGGTGGTATCGGATGGTGCCCATATCCTCACCAGCAGTGGGCATATATTTGCTTACTAGGTCTGTCGCTTTGTATTGTCTTGATACGAAGCCTCCTATCCACTGGACGGAGCCGGGTAAAACAACAACAATCGTAAACGTCAGAAGTACTCCAACTTATCATCTTTTTTGTATCAGTTTGCGCAGAAACAAAGGACACATGGTAACCGTCTGTCATAAAATTTGTGTCTGTTGTTTCCAGCAAAGTCAGATATAATGCTGGAGAATCTTTCTTGATTCAAATGATAGCGATGGCGGTTCAAATAGACAATAGGTAAAAATTGCATGGAAAAAATATAAAAGTAAAATTCATCAGTTGATGAAAATGAATTGCTTTTTGATCATTAGCGAGTACAAAAAATTAATCATTCTATCACTGTAATACAGATCTCATAAGTAGTTCATGGCTACAAGCCACTGAATAAGGACCTGATTAACTGTGCTTGTTTCAAAAAATAGCTAAGCAGCTAAATGCGCGATTAAATGTGTAGGCCTACTTCAGTTTAATCAAAGAACTTTTATGGCTCTGATTACTTTCAAAACAATAGGCATAGTACCGGTAATGTCATCAAATTTTTAATAGGCCTTCAGCTAATTCAGTATTCTTGAAAGATTTTATTTGACCGTCGATTAGAATTTCGGTGTACTTTGTTAAGAAACACATGTGTGCGTATATCGCCGTTAAACACATGTATCCAGGTATTTAATGGTTGGGCCTTTTTGATGCATATGGTATGAGCTAGCAAAATGTGCTTGATTAGTTACTTAGAACGGTATCTATTGATATATTTCCCGCGTTTCTGGTATTGTCGGGACCGCATTAGAGAGCAAAATCTTTACCGCTGGAAGAAGCTCTGGATGGTTCCATAAACTAGCGACCCCGACATTTGGAAGCGGTGGTCTATACATAAGCCCCATTGATTAGGTGGCCTTCTTGTCATGATTAACTATATGGCTTCGAACTCATGACATAGCTTAGTCACTGACTTTCATTCGAAATTCCAACGAAAACTCTGATGCACTTTAATTTTATAGAAATAGTGGGCTGAAAAACAGCCATATTAAAAACTGTTGAAATCCAAGAAATTCTGCTCATTGAACTTAGTGGTAAGTAGTCACAAAATGGAATTGCCGGGCTATTTAAGAGCCACCTAATTGACTAAAATTTTCACTAAAAGTTTGGGTCGATTCCCGGGACGCAACAAAATTTCCGCACTCGGCCGCCACCCTCGGTACAGTTATCTTACTAGAGTAAGAGCTGCTACTTAGGCCTACTCATATGGCAGGCATCTGAGATGTCTTAATGCAGTGAAATAGCAATTGATAAGATAATCAGTTCTAAATAATCTGGGAGTACATCATGCAAATATATTACCAACTGGGCAATTTTAGTAGGCTATCTCATCCCCCTCAAACATGGACGAATGACAGGGTGGCTTCACTTATTTTCCGTCCAAGATTGCATCAAATTTGTAAAAATTTACCTTCTAATTGTTAATAAACAAGCAGCTTCATGCACTTATCACCACAACTACCGTAGAGGTGGTGTCTAGAATTACAGTTAAGTGATTTTCGACTGATTTTCATCGGTTATCGTAACTTTCGAGAATTTACCATCGAAAAATATATAGGTGAGTGAAATTTTTCCATGAATCCTAGAATTCGGCTAAACTAATGTAGTGTTGGCATGAGTGCGGGTACAAGAAGTTTTGGCATCGAGGCCTGAATGCAGATCCAAAAACCTGAAATTGAATTTCTCGGTTGACTAGTGAAATGCATTCGAGAGGAGCGAAGGTAATACGTCGGAGGGTGTACACAGTCAACACGAAATTGTACAAGAAACGAACAGTAGGAGAGATGAGAAGAATACCGGAATCCTGACTTGTAGAAAATCGTGCTCAGTAGATCTATGTTCTCTACGTTTGACAAATTTCTGAAGAATTTGGAATGAAATTAAAATGATAAAAAAAGATCAATTGCAGTATTTTACGAGTGAGTAAATGCTCGATAGGATTTCAAGAACCAACTGTGTGCTTAGAAATAGCATAGAAACATGTGAACTGAGGATGCAAATCATGTCTGTTAGGCGGTTGACTGGGCTATATAGACGTCTAAATTCACTTTTCGGAAGACAAGTGGGCTACATCAAGAAGAACTATCACCATCTACAGGATCCGTAATATGCTCAACTTGTATGTAGCCTGTCGATACTGCCTCTCAAGTATTTACTTGAACGATTATTTGTTGAAATAGAACATAATCTGCTAAAACACTAAACACAAAAATTAAGGCCCACTTATAATTTGAATCACGTCAAGAAATGAAAGGCAGTGATGGCTGCTACAACGGCTGAGTCGGTCCAATTTCGTTCTCGTGTATATCACAGCGACTGAGGTGGTATTGATCGCATCACCAGTGAAAAGTAGAAAACATCTACACCAAATTGTCCACAAAAATATCAACCACAGAACAAGATTCTAGAAAAAATAAGAATTGATCACAAACAGGGTCTCTTTTAGTGTTTTGGAGTAGTTCAAAACTATAGGAAATATGCTTCCCACGGGTCACAATATTTCTCTAAGGCTGAAGCGAGACAAGATAGAATCAGGACAAATGACTGTACATATTTCTTGCTACATTGAGTCACTTGGAGTCTTTAACAGCTGGGAAACACGAAGTGGGAAAACAGACATGGTGTAGTGTTGTAAAAGCTCAGCCGGTGCAATAGCCAAAACCAAAGTATCGGCCCAGCCGGTAATAGCCGCTGCCTCAAACTTACTACATCATCTAATCACCAACCTTTACTTAAATTTTCAGCAATTACCCTATGACATTACCCATGGTAGCAAAGCACGTGGCTTTATTAAACAACTAAATCATAACTCCTAGAAAACCTGGTGTCAAAAATATCTCTCGCACGAAACCAACACAAGCAAAAACCGCCACAAACGTTCCAAATGATAACTAGGTTGATAATTCAAATGCCTGAACCAAAAAGAAATCGTGCCCTCGCAAAACAATGGAGATAACTGCAAAAATGCAATTATACCCTGTTTTAACTCAAAACTTGTTAACGATTTTTATAGTTCTGACTTGAACGGTAACTAATCATTTATGCACCACATTATTTCTCGCGTTATTTGTGAAAAGAAAAACTGCGAGATTGTGATTCGCGTGAAACCCATTCAGAGCAGTTTGCAAAGAAGCAGTATTGTTCCTATACTCGTAATGCTTTTTTGCCAGTCTAATTAGGCAACGAGAGAGGTGCCACGATAATTGAATTATGTCCAATCTAGCTCCATATAAACAAGTAGTGTTAAATATCTTTGCATGTGGGATAGCCACGCTCCAAGGCACATGTGATGTTCTGTTACTTCTTGATCAAATAACTGGTCATAAACGTTCACATTACTTGTTTATATGGCATTTACTTCTAAATGAATGACTTCTGCCTGACATTATAAAAAAATAGTACTTTGGAAATTTCGTCCAGATCCATACCACCTGCTAATACAGTAAAACAATCTGATTTCTATGATTTCAAACATCTAGTGCAAATTGTTTATTGTTTGTTTGAACCAAATGGTTGTCATAGTTAAGAATAATAGTCCGTTTGAAAAACCTGACACCTGATATTATAGCAGCAACCTTCGCAATGTCACTTCTGAATCAAGGTAGAAATGAAATAAGAATTCCGAACTCCGATTCAAAGTGTCTAATTGAAAATTGGGTTGAAGAGGTTAGTACCAAGATGAAAGCTTGTTGCTATCAGATGTATTATACTAAGTGTCCATTGTCATCACTAAGTGGTGACAATAAGACGTGCACAGGCTACTGTAGCTACTTAAAAAATTTCAAAATGTGCACTGTCGCAGAGATTTTGATTTCTGAGTCTGAGATGTTGAATCTTAGTGCACTGTTCACACAACAAGCACCGAAATCGAAAGCACTTGGAAATTTTGGCTTTAAAGCATTTAAATTGACAGGAGGGAGCCTTCTGTTATTTTCGTCGCTCCTTCTACTTTTGCTATTTTTGTTCTCACTTGAACAGAAAGCAACTTAGAAATCTGCATTTTATATTGTTTGTAGTCCAAAGTGTTACTTATCGATTGGTTGTTGTGTAGCGTGCCGAGTTGGTAGATATAAATTAGTTGGGTAGGTATGATGCGCGTACTGCAAGTGTTACGTTATAAACCTACCGATTGCTGCCGGTGTTGTCCTTTGAATCATCAGCAGTCTCCGAATCCTTTGTCTCTTGTCGTAGAAGCAGCAGGAGCAGCAGCAGTTCACTACTAAGATTATTTATTATTATTTTGAGAACAGTACCCAAACCAGAAGGCCTATAGGTATTATTCACGGCACTAATTTTAACCAACCCAAGGGGACATGAGTAGGACAATATTGAATTACCAGACCAACCGTATCAAAAGCTATAAGCTAGTTATTATCAACACGTGAATGACTTTTAGTCTAACCCGACTCCGAAGAGCTATAGGTCTATTATTATTATTATTATTGTCTGCGACACCGTAAACCCAACTCAGAGAGCTTTAGGTTTCTTATTATTATTATATGTTTGTGAAATAGCAAACCCAACTCGGAGAGCTACAGGTTTGTTGTTATTATATTTAATTTATGTGGCAGAGCAAACCCAACTCGTGAAGTTATAAGTTTACTCAGCCACTACACTTACTATACAATTTATTTAATAAAAAAATGTGTCACTATTCTCTATACATAAACATATAACACAATCACACCGGACAAGTCACATACCACTGCCGTATACTATGCTAATGATTGTTCCGTTCTAGTCGTGAACAGACTTCACCAAATTTATTAAATCGACTTATAAAGCATATTTAAACGACAGCGTCGTACATTTTGTTATCGGTAATTATTTGGATATTGCATGCCTTCTATTATTCGGCACCTATATATATCATGATTATATATAATCCGCTGTTTCCCAGTACCATCAACAAGCATAATAAGCATAAATAATACATTTAAATGTACACATTTTCATGCCATTAAAAACCGAAACTAACATTTATAGTTTCATTGAAGTGTCATGTAATCAATGATGTCATGGTAAAACAATAGTACTACACTTCCCCCCCTACTAAAAAAATCGTCCCGATTATGGAATTCATAGGCGGAAGACACGCTTGAAATTGTCGTGAACAATATTGCGTAAGTTTTCTTCCGTGAGGTCGCGGCATTTAGCTACACAGGAGAGAACATAATCCGTTCGCGTTGGATATCTGGCAAGATGAGGCGCATCCGTCTTTACCAGTAGGCGTTCGATCGGGATGGCCCGTATGGCCTGAATCCTAGGATCGTTGCGGACGAGGATGGGCGCAACGCTGAAAAACATGTTGCGGAAGAGATAGGCAAAAGAACGAATTATCTCCCGAGAGACGTAAGTACAATGCAAAACCAGTCGATTGGCCGGATTTATGTGGTTGAGCAAAGTCTCTGCCAGGGTTTCGTGGGCCTCTGTATCTCCCCACTCCTTCTCTCTACAGTGTAGGATCAATGGGAGGGAAAGTTCAGCAGCCAACAAAGCCTGGTCACAGAATGCTCGACACTGGCAGTCCCAATCAATGGTCCATTTCTGCGATGGCCCCTATGTTGTTGTTGTGGCGTACATGGCGGCGAAGTTGTGCTTCAACCGAAGGAGACCAAATGTCAGCATGACGGGGGTGCAGACCCATAGCTAAAATTATCTTGACATGGGGAAGTCTCCTTGGAGGTCGCTGTGTCCCCAACTGTCGACTTTGTCCCGAATGTCCACTACTGCGCTCATCTCTGCGATATCAGCCTCCATCTCATCGATATGGCCAGCATCGCCCGCGCGAACGCAAACGTCGTAGAGGTGGATGTAGGCATCACCTCGCCAAACGGACTGAGGGGTTGGAACTGGAGGTTCATCATCTCCGTCTGCAGCCTCCGGTGCGGGGCGTTGGATCTCGCCCTCGGGACCCTCACGTAGGTCTTCAACGGGCGCCGAAGATGCACCCTATGTGGCTATAGGCGGACTGGCGGCCGCAGATAGAATCGGCTCCAGTAAGCCAGATGGCCCAACCACAAAGGTAGCTTCGGCGCTGACGTCTGCGAAATTGTCAAGGCTGGATGTCGAGTCATAAGGATTGTCGGTCATGGAGGCTGTAAGAGCCGAAGGGTTCCCAACTACCACTGCCCGACTATCGCTAATTACCTCGAAATCGATGACTCCTCGAGTGTCCTCGGACGTAACGAGCAGAACGTCGGTCTCTTGTACATTTTGGCGAGTCTCTTTCAGCGTCTGTTGTTGGTTTCGCATTTTCCGTTGATGACGCTGCTGTTTATCGCTGATGTTCTCGCGATTTAAGTTAATAAGTTGGCGAGACGGAACTCTCCATAGGTCTGCCAAATGAATAGTGCGGCCGTGTACGAAGGTTTGGGCGTCTCTGGATGTGGCCAGAAGCGTAGCTTCAATGACGCCCCGGCTGAAACATCGGTCTTTGGTCTTCCTATTCCAACCTGGAGGACAGCCCCGAACCAATCCCTCACCCAATAAATATTTTTGCAGTTCTAATTTAACTGACTTCGCTTCTGCTTGTGGTATGCAGGATCCACCCGTTGCCATTTTCTGGAAGGAAAGACAGTGAATATCGGCCTGATGTTCTACGATAACGGGTTCTATTTCTATCTCGGATATGTCAGAGTGGGTTACGTCTGACATAGCTATGGTACTGTGAATTTCATTCATTGGGGCAATGGACTCTGTTGTGTCACTGTCACAATCTTCTGCAATCATAGGTAAGTTGGAGTCGGTTGCATCACTCCCCGCTAGATCATCTACTCTGATGTCGGATTCATCCCGCTCGTCTTCGATGCAGTCTTCAGCATCGTTCCTGACGCAAGGCAATTTTTTAACCGATCAGCGTGTGAGACAAACGACTTTCTCCCGCACTTGGTGTCGCGAATGAGATATGTGTTGTCAGAAAATCTCTGCTCTATGACCCAAGGTCCGTCCTATGGGCGATAAAATTTACGTTGTTCCCCTTTAGGAGCAATGGTGTGGTAGTACATCACAAGATCCCCTACTTGATAGGTGACATCTCTCACCACCCGCGCGTCATATCCTCGTTTCTGATGAGTCCGCTGAGTGCGAGATATGGTTTTTACGATATTCCAGGTCTTCATCAGTTTTTCATGGATTTCATAAATATGTTCCGACGTTTCTCGTTCTTGTACAGTTTCCAAATCCAGCTCAAAATCAACCGGAAGTCGCATTTCGCGACCGTATGTGACGGCGGTGGGAGAGAAACCTGTTGTACTGTGGGTGCCGGAGCGGTGTGCCCATAGGCAGTATGATATTGTTTGATCCCAGTTATCACGATCGCACTTCTCATGAGCGATGACTATCTGTTTCAAGGTGCGATTGAAGCGCTCGACGCCGCCATTACCCTGCGGCCGATAAGATGTCGCACGCGATTTCATGATGCCAAGTAAATTACAGAGCTCCCTGAACACCTTGGATTCGAACTCAGCACCTTTGTCAGAGTGAATCCTATCTGGGACCCCATGGCGACAGATCCATTCCCTTAATACGGCCCCGGCCACAGTAGATGTCTCTTTATTGGGTAGTGGAGTGGCCTCAGCCCACTTGGAAAAGAGATCAACCATTGTGAGGATATAGCGGTTACCTCGCTTGGTTTTACGCAAAGGTCCCACCAGATCGACCTCGATGCATTCCATCGGCCTGCCGGTGATAATGGAAGTCATCGGAGTTCGTATTTTTGGCAGGGGTGGGCAATCGGATAATCGGACTAAAAATTTCGATTATCCGAACATTCGGAACTTCATTTTCGAATCGGATAATCGAATCGGAAGTTGGTCGAAAAATCGGTTCGGATAATCGAATCGGACTGATTTTATTTTAAAGCGATTCGCGATTCGGCTGGTTGAAATCGTGCTGTAAATGAATTGTCTCCTTCAACCTCGAGCGCAGACACCAGGTAGAGATATCTATGAAGTTACTTTTGTTCCTCTTGCAACACTTGGGGAGCGGTATGCTGCTGAAGCTGTGCTCAACTATGACAAGGATTGTCCATTCCTCTCCCGCTCTCGTCCTTGCTCTCACCCACCGACCGATCGAATGGCGCCTTGAAGACGCGTATGTCTGCATAGTGTAGCCATCAAAACAATAGGATTGTTTTCACCAGTTACCCAAACTTCGCTGCGCTCAGCCAGACTCCAGGCGCCTGACAATCCTACTTTGTGAATGCGTTGTAGAAATACAGGTCATTGATCAAGGAAGATCATTTCATTTCATTTTTGTGCTGGAGGCGGTCGGCCACAAAAAAGACACGATAGAAAATGAAGAAATATTTTACGAGCACGAAGCGCATGTGTGCAGGCCAGACTTCAGAACAAGAAGCACTAATTTCAACGACATCCACAAATGATAGTGACGACCAGGTGGATACAAAAACAAGATTTTTGAGTAATCCGAGATCGATTGAACTTTTTTCAAAGTCAGCGAGGACTGCGCCTGTTGCACGAAATGCTCGACTGTGCTGAAAGTTCAGCAAGGAACTTCGTCAAATTTAAAGGTAAGCTCTACTTTACAATGATGTCAATATAGCTCGAAATCCAAACGATTGACTGACACATAGTAATTTATTCAACATATACTTCTTTCAATTCAATTGGTAAACTTGTCTAATAGATGCAATTATCTTTTTTTTCTTGCAAGTAGGCCCTACTGCATGTTCTGCGCTTTTCCTCATGAAAATTTAGTCGTTTCCTTGAACATGCAATCCGTCCGAAGATTTTCATCAAAAGACATCATCCACCAAACTGTTATGGCAATAAATGCAAAACGTCTTGAGTGATCTCAACATACCGATAGGCATATTTCTGATTGCTGATTTGTAAATAGTCTACCGCATAACCGCCAAATATGTGCATCTTGTGGCAACGGCATTCAATGTTGTTTACTTTGACACCTATGAGTTGCTCCTGCCACAACTATAAGCCGATGATAATCAAACTATGTGCCCAAAACTGCCGGTGCTGTCGTACAGTTGAGCCTATAATTTGTTCATCGAGGCACTCGTGAATGTCAGAGATATGGGAAAATGGCCGAGATTTTCGGACCAGTTTTGTCCGGCAGCTTGCAAGGGGTCGGCCCGGAATCAATCCAACTGTTGACCAGGTTTCACGCCAGTAGCAACTCACTGGCATGCTGATGAGCAGAGGTGTTGCCACAACAAATTTAGCATACATCCAGCCCAATCACGCAACCCGCAACATTTTCCAGTGAACAAAGCTAAAATTTAGAAAATGTCCACAGTTGATTTGCGAGTTAATTAAGAGCATAACATCATTTTTTCAGTGAGAGAGTTATACTGTCTCATTTGTCTGACTGAATTGAGTGAGGGTACATATATGCGTAAACTTGATCATGCATCACAGATTACGATGACACCATGATTCAGGGGCCACTCAAGTAGCAATCATAATAATTCAATTTTCTATAGCAATTCCATTCTGGCATGCAGGAGTGGGATTGTTTAAAAATTATTTTGAGATGCAAAGCTTTGTTTCTCTGAAAAGAAATGACTTATAGGATGATTTTACACAATTAACCTAAGTATATAATACATGAAGGCTAGCTGCTTATTGCTTTATCAACTGCTTTGTGAGACTTTCAGAAATAGTGGGTTTTGTTTTTGAAGCAACAATTAGTTGTTTTTTTCGATAGCAATTAAAGTTTTCTTGGACTGCTCTTTTCTTCTATTAAAGCATAAGTTATTAGCAAAGGTTGCCAATAATTAGGACAATTCCCTCTTTGCCTCAAGCGTCACATTGTTAGTTGTACTATTTAGACAAGCAGTATGCTCGCATGTGCTTTGTATCTACATTCGAATAGGCCATAAATATCTTGCATCTTTTGTAAATAGCAACTTTATTAGAGACAGCTCAATAAGTCACGTAGGCCCACAGACGTGTCGGCATTGGTGCATCCATTGTAGGCTAGATATCGGCTAGGCTTTGTCTATCCGTAAAAGCTACGGCAATGCATCCTCATCACAAGATCGTGACAGTCAAAGCCATATGTCGGAGGCAATCAAGCGAAGACAACGGAGAAGCATTGTGGAGCAGTGTCAGAGAGACCCTCATCCAAGAGCTAGCGGCCTACACTCAACCTGCAGATGGGAGTCACGTGTCCTCTGATCTACAAGAGGATCTTGAATCAGCACCCACCAGCACTGACTTTCTGCTATCGGCTGAAAATGAGGGGGAAGCAGAAAATGAAGAAGTGGTGATGGCCATGGAGTTTGACTGTTGGTCGAAGGAGGCTGTAAGAGGGAATCCACAACTTTCGGGATATCACTTCCCACATAAGTTTCGGGACTCTTGGAAGAGAATATTTTTAAAATATAACACATCCCTTCCGAGCTCAGCCTCTATTGAGCGCATTTTCAGCTTTGGCTCGGATATTTTGAGGCCAAAAAGGGCGGCACTCACTGCCGCAAACTTTTAGGCCTTAGTGTTTATGAAGGGCAACCTCCATTTGTTAAGAGATGTGGCCTTTGATGAGTCTTGTGTCGTCTTGGATTTGGAGGACTAAGAATCACTCGGTTCATGTATTGGGTGCATGCATGCACATGAAATTGTTACTGTAAACCTGGAGATATTCAATAGAATTTGGGTGCTTTGTATTTGTCTAATTGTGGCAGCGTACATGTACACTGAATGTTAGCTAGCATGTAAGGCAATTAGACAGGAAATTTTGTCCTCTAGGCAAATGCAACATTTGATAATTTTTTGCAATATTTTTATGTCATCTCTAGTTCAAGGTTGTGTATTGATAGCATAAATTTCCATTAGGAGTGCAAAGATATGAATTGAAACCCATTTAATCTCATAATCGAATTCGGATAATCGCGAATCGGAACTTCATTTTCAAAATTTGAATCGGATAATCGGATTCGGAACTCCGATCTGGCTAATCGGATAATCGCTATTCGGAACTTCATTTTCCCGAATCGCGCCCACCTCTGATTTTTGGTATAGGACCTTTGAACGTGACACATACTCCGCAACCATTTAAATATTTGGTAGTGTCCTCTCTTATACATGGCTACCAGAAACGAGCTCTCAGTTTCTGATATGTCTTATCCCGACCTAAATGGGATGACCCGACGCCTGCATGACATTGTCGAATGAACGACATTCTTTCTGTAGCAGGTGGAATAAATTTCTTGACATCTCCCATCACCCGGAACAGTAGCCCATCTTCTACAATCACAGTCTCCCAGAATTTAACAATATGTTTGATTTCTTCTGAACAAGTCTGCAATCGTGTGGAAGTGGGTTTGTCCGAGTGATGTCTGTGGGTCTTCCAAGACAGGACCTGAGCCAAATCGGGATCCTGAAGGGTTTCTCGTTTCATGTCATCGACTCTGGCACCAGGAGACCATAAATTGAAGATAACTACGGAGTCATCTTCTAGGCGATCCGACGACTGTACCGGCGTATCGTCACAATGAATAGTACTGGGCAACCTGGAAAGAGCATCAGCATTGCTATGTGCTGACCCGGGACGGTAGACGCAGTCAAATTCAAATTCTTCGAGAATTTGGAGCCATGGGGCTAGCATTCCGCGCGGTTCTTTGAAACTTCGCAACCATTCTAAGGACTTGTGGTCCACTCTGGCAAGGAATTTTTTTCTTGTAAGATATGGACAAAAGTGTTCCATAAAAAAAACAAGAGCAAACAATTCCCTTTTTGTTGGTGCGTAATTGGACTGGGCTGTGTTCAGTGACTTACTGGCATACGCAATTACCTTCTCAGAACCGCCCGATTGTATTTGGGAGAGAACAGCTCCGATAGCATATCCAGATGCATCTGTATCGAGGATGAAACACCCAGATTCTGCCCGAAAGTCTGGCATGGTTAGTATCGGTGCTGATGTGATACAGTTCTTGAGGGTAGTGAAAGCGGTTTGACAGCTACCTGTTCAAGTGAAGGAATGATCCTTCCGAATCAAATCATGCAGAGGCTTGGCGATCCGCGCAAAGTCTTTGACAAATCGTCGGTAACATGACGCCAGTCCTAAGAATTCCTTCACCTGTTTGGCCGTTGTGGTTGTAGGCCACTTTATTACTTTGTTCGTCTTCTCTGGATCGGCATGGATGGCGATCTGGCGTCACCATATGTTCGAGATATCGAACAGACTGTAAGGCCCATTGGCATTTCTTAGTGTTAAGTTGTAGATGTGCATCCCTCAACATTGATAAAACCAATTCTATGTCCTGCAGATGGTCAGTCCAATTTCGACTGAAGATGATTATATCATCTAAGTACACCAAACAATTGACACCCACGAGGCCCCGCAATTTATCATCCATCATTCGTTGGAATGTGGCGGGGGCCGAAGCAAGTCCAAATGGCATCACATTGAACTCGTATGGGCCCAAAGGGCATATGAAAGCAGATTTTTGTTTATCAGAATGTTGAAGCGGAATCTGCCAGTAACCGGATTTGAGGTCTAGCACCGAAAAGTACGAAGCGCCGTGCATGGCGTCCAAAGCGACGGATACAGTTGGCAGGGTGTAGGCGTCGAACTGGTATGCTTGGTTCAACTTACGGTAATCAACGCAAAAACAAAGGCTACCGTCTCGCTTCTGCACTAATACAATCGGACTAGCCCATGGACTATTGCTGTACGAGATAATGCCTTGATCAAGCATTTCCTGAATCTGCTTCGTAACTTCTGCTTTCAAGTGTGGTGGGACTCGCCTGCAAGCCTGACGAATAGGTGCGTGGGCACCCGTATTTATACGAAGTTCTACCCCGGAAGCTCGACCCAATGGCCGGTGGTCAGACATGAAAACATCGTCATATTGTTTTAATAACGTTTGCAATTGTGAACTTTGGAAAGCTGTGAGGGTTGTGTCTTGCGCATTTATCTGATTTATATCGGGGCCTTTATGCATTACTTGACATATTCTGTTAGAGGATTCCTCTAAGTTTTCGCCCTCATCCTGGACAAATGAGATATTGTTGACCTCATAGCTAACTACAAAAGGTTCAAATTTGCCGATGACTTCATTTTTGATCATGACCGAATCATCATTGTTATTGACAATAGGAATTATTATATTTTTATTACTCACAGTGATGATAGAGGGCAAAAAGGTCAGCCCCAAACGAACAGTTTCTGAGCTGTCAGCAACAATGCCAGTATAGGTGCTCCCAAAGTCCCTTTAAATCGAAGGCGAGCCCGAACTAACTTAATAGATTTGGGAGGAATTTCTATTTTGTCATTAACCCTTATTTTCATAGCGGTGTTGCGACCTGTTCATATTGGCAATATAACCCCAGGTCTTTTCAGCCACACCTGACTACAGTCTAGATCAATGACTGACCGTTCCGGTAATAGGAAGTCCATTCCTAAAATCAAATCAACATACAAATCACTGGAGACTACTAATGATCGAGTAGGACAATATTTACCAAACGCCATTTTGGTATCAGCTATACCGACAATTTGTAGTTCTTCGTCTTTAGGGCCTCGAACATCTAGTTGACTGTTTGCGGGCAAGGGCTCATAAGTGGAGACAATCCTATTGCTACATACCGAGCAATCAGCTCCGGTATCTATCAGTGCTATGACTTCTCGTCCCTCTACCATAACAGAAACATTTGCCCTAATGTGTTCCCTTTTAGTAGTAACAGCGGCAGAACGGGACGCATCTACCGCTTTTGAGCGTTTCCCGCTGTACAGAATCGAGCGATGTGTCCTTTGCCTGAACATTTAAAGCACACTATTTCTTGATTTCGTTCCGGATCTAACGAATTCGATGCTGCTGGTGATGATGTTGCAGGGTGTGGTGGAGCAGAAATTGTAGGCACGTCAACATGGGGTTGTGCTGTAGTTGGAAGGTCGCTCGTAAAGCGTAATAAGCGATTTTCACAGTATATCCAACAATACTGAATTGTTCAAATGAGTATTCACTTCCAGTTTTGCTTATGCTCCTAAAAATACAGGCTAAATAGGCAGCTGTCAAGTCTACTGACTCGAGCTATAAGAATTTGTTCTGTTCAAAATCTATGCCAATCTGCTACTGAAGAGATCACTAAAGTTGTCATTGCAGCTTGATTTAACTGTATCGTACTATTTAACTCGTGTGTGTACTGCGAATCTCTGTCTGATGTTGAGAACCATTCAGTTTTACCCGATCCGACACTGTCCACATTTGCATTTCACTGTTCATGTACTGCATTGATAAGAATGAACGAATGCCTCGACAACTCGTGCTTTTTTCATTCACAAAACAAGTAAAGGGTCAGGATTTTTCAAAAGAAAAACATGTCTTCTGTATATAAATTTATGTAGTTAGAAAAACATGCTTCTTTCACGAAAGTATTTTTGTCACAATACAGCATCGATATTCTTTTAATGGACCCTAGCATGTAATAATGTAAGCAGGTATTTATGGCAGGTTTCGGCCTCTGTTTTTACAGCGACCAATTAGAATTGTGAGTTAAGAGGCATGCTCATCATGTGTTGTCTTACTAAGGGAATAATTTATTTACTTTAATGAAATTAAATTTGTAACAATCTACAGCAACCATGCTCATGTTCATCATGGGTTCTCTTCTTCTTTCACACGCGAAACCAGCTCTCCAGCTCGGATGATTTGGGACATTACAGGATCTAATTTTCCTTTCTTTGGAAACTTTTTCTTGTCATTGTGAAGATCATCTTGGGAGATTAAAATGGTTCCATTTTGTAGCCTACTTATTCTGCGCAACGAAGTAAGCAGAGCCATCCGACGCAAACAAAGTCTCAATCTGAAAGACGCACTAATCGGACGGCTAAACGATTTGTAGGGGTTATCAATGTCAAAATTCGTTGGTCAACCATGACGAGATCATTTACTGATCTGAATTTGACAAAATAATTTGTCATATTGCGATTCGATATCACTCGCGTTTCGCTCATAAAATCCTATAATCAGAAAGATCTTGGCTATTAGTCATAATTTTCTTTTCTTTGGAAAGAGCCAAATTCTAGTGATGGAATGAATTTTATTTTCTTGTGGACAATTGATTTCAGCTATTATCAAGAGTCATCCTCAGGAAATGAATTCATGAAATTACAGAATAAGATTTAAAAATTCACATCTGGATACAAGTGATACAAAATTACAAATGATGCAAGCTATGTAAAAAGTGTGTGAAAAAACTATGTGTTTAGGTCCGGTATGGAAGAGTGGCAGGTAGTAAAGTGTTTCATAGTACCATTAGCATTTTGTTAAATGACCTAGCATAGAAGATGGAGAAATGTGATGTGAATTACGAAATCTGATTCCCATAGAAGGCATGTGAAATGCATCTGAGTCAACGAAACAGGAAATCGTTATAATTGCCTAACTCGTGCTTGGTAGTCTATTAATATAGACGATTTCAGTTTACTTACATAAAATACAGGGTGTTTCATATCTACCTGCCTAATATCGGTGTAAGAGGAATTTCCAACTTATGACGCTGTTATTTGTTTCACTGAATGCAGTGATTGATGATATGAAATAGAACCGTCAGTTGGTGAGAGATGTAATGACTAATGACAAATCATTGTTTCCATGAGCGATCGATTATTTGACTTGTAATCAACACTTACAATTCATGTTAATATCATTTGTGGTTCACTGTTGTTGCATCAGAAATGTTTGACCGATCGCGAAGAGATCATCGCTTGAGCATAAATGAACGCATCATTGTTGTTCAGCTCTACTATGCAGCAGGTGGTAACATCAGTAAAACTCAATGAGACTTCAGTGAATCTTTGCAACAAGGCCCAATCATTCTCGCACAAAATCCATCAGCGCGAAATTCGAAGCTACCGAATCCGTTGGACATGCTGGTGCGGGAAGACCTGTGTCAGTGTCGACAAAGGAGAACCAAGCAAGATCTCCTTGCAACTGCAAGTACTGCAAGTCCAAGCAGGTCACTTCGTAGAATGAGCGCTGAATTAATGAAAGATGATATGGATCGAAGACTGCAGTTTTGTGAACTTTTCAATAGCCAGTGTCGTGATGATCCCAACTTTCTGGATTCCATAACTTGGACAGAAGGAGCAAATGGTAAGATCAACAGACACAACTGCCACTATTGGCACATGAAAAATCAGCATCACATGTATGAACATGAAATGACGGCTCAAGGAGTCATGGTGTGGGCAGGAATCTGTTCGAACGTTGTTATTGGCCCTTTATTTTTCCCTGAAGGGGACTGTCACCGGACAGTCATACCTGACACTTACAAGATGTTCTACCATTGTTGCCGCGAATCTTAACACTGGCTTATGGCAGCAAGATGGTGCTCCCGTTCATTGTCAGCGGGATGTCATGAGCCTTCTGGACAACTGCTATCCAAAGAGATGGTTTGATCGTCCTGGTCAATTGATTGGCCACCTCGATCTCCCGCCTTAAACGCGGTGGATTTCTTCCTCTGAGGTTACCGTAGAGAAAAGGTCTATGGCACTAGACTGTCCACGATAACTGCTTTGCGAGATAACACAATTGAGGAAGCAAGTAGCATACCAAATGCACTAGCAAGAAAAGTTTTCAATTCAATTAGTGATCGCTTTCAGAAATGTGTAAATGCTGACGGTTGTTATTTTGAGCATATGTAAATATATGTTTTGCTATAGAATGTGTTGTTTTATCATTAACTACTGAGCTTAAGCGTTATATTACTTCGATTTTAAAGGTAAATTTGCTCACGTAATCGGAGATTGGTGGTATCTTTATCACCAATCTATTGTTATTGATAGATATGTTATGGATAGAATCGTTATTGTTATTGTTTGAAAGGATTCATTACAACTTGTCATGTGTCTATAGACCGATGAGTTGTTGTTAGTCAGATGTTCTCGACAGCGTATGTGTAAACATCTCACTGTGCTGCCGATGTAGCTGCATTTGCACTTTTCGCATGAAATTTGATACACGACGCATTTTCGGAAACACAGACTGTTGTTTTTATGGGACAGTTTCAAGTGTGTAATTTTGTTCAGTTATCTTTCAATGCAGTAGGTTGTTTATTTTCAATGCACTGCGCAGAGTTTTGTTTTTTCTTGTGATTCTGACCTTTTCACGATGAAATACTTTCTTGATCTGATTGTCGACATCTTCAGAAACATACGGAAATGGAAAATGAATACCATCAAAATTTGCTTTACTTCGTTTACTACGATTACTGTTGGTCTTTTTTATCATTGCCTCAGGATAGCCATTGAGTTGGAGAGTTTTATTGAAATTATTCTCATGCTGTTCATGTATTTCCGCGTTTGAGCAACGTTCTGATATTCTCTGTCCTTCATTTCTTGTAATTTAGTTTCGCAGTTTGATGAAGATGTGAATGACAATGTATGAAAAGATTTTTCTTCGCTGGTTTGCGGTAAAAGTCAAAGATAGGTTCAATAGAAGCATAACTCGTAACTCGTGACACAAAAGCCAAGTAGACTTAAACTTAAACGATTGTCGTTTTCACTTGGTAGCTCGATTTCGAATTTTATATTTTCATTCTGTGAGTTCAGATGTTGAAGAAGTATCATAGCTTGATCTTTGTTCTGTACGAAAGCAAAGCAGTCAGCGACATAGCGCATGAAATGTGGTACATCATACATCACTCGCATTCTTCATAGAGCAGTGGTTTCAATGCTGTCCATAAAAATGATGGCAAGGATATCGGATAAGGATGGTCCCATTGGTAAGCCTCTTATTTGAAGAAAAATATTGGTTTTGAATTGGAAATACGTATTTCTGAGGATAACTTGAAGGCAACCGTTCAACCTACAAAACCGTTCCTGTCATCATGGTGTACTACATCCCCAGGCCACCACTTCCCACGACGGACCTGGGTGCAGCCAAACTGGTTGCGCACCGCAGTAGGTTGCAGTAGCCACCATGTGTGCCTGGGGTCTACAAGCACCCGACAAGTGTTCATGTGGTCAGATCCAGACTGCTATGTCATGACCTGCAGTGCCGTGGGACCACCGTGTCCACTCACTGACTTTGACAACCCCTCCTTCTGTCCTACCTATCACGCAGTGACTTCTAACATGATGTTCATTCCACCCTAGTTTGTATCATAAGCTATAATAATAAAGCTTGAAGGAGGTGCTGAATTTGTGCAATTGTGAGTCCATTAATCAGCTTCATGCTGCAGTCATCTTATTTGGTAGTTAGGGCTCTAGTGGCACAGGAAGTTGGAATTGAAGTATACAT
Source organism: Prostheceraeus crozeri (assembly GCA_907163375.1). Classification (NCBI taxonomy): domain Eukaryota; kingdom Metazoa; phylum Platyhelminthes; order Polycladida; family Euryleptidae; genus Prostheceraeus; species Prostheceraeus crozeri. The sequence continues at coordinate 143,954 of CAJQUW010007252.1, forward strand.
GCTGAAGACATCGAAACTGCAAGGATACATTTCGTTGGTTTGATTAGTCGATTTTATCTTATCCATAGTAAGTATATATAGGTAGAGTGTCGACTCAAAAAAGCATCTGTATACAGAGAAAATTTCTACATCAAAAGATTCAGTTTTTTGCGGAGATTACGTTCCTGCTGTCCAAAAAATTATTTGAGCAGTTTTTAAAAAGTTAATTTTTTCACATTATTCCTTTATTTATATACTACCGAGATGACGTCCTCTTTATAAGTAGTGAAACAAGGTGGATATCAAAGGAATGAATATTTGCTAACAAGAATCGCAGTTAAGCGGAAATTAAGCTGATTATAAGGAAAGTTCATGAGATGCATTATAATGGAAGTCTTCATGTAAAAGTCGAGATATGATTTTGATTTCTCTGCTGAAATTTCAACTTTTTAATTCAATTGTCACCGGCATGATTTCATGATTCACTAAATTCGATTTTTCATTTCTTGAATCTGAATAGTGCTGTGGATCCATTTACATCCTTTAAAGTTAACTGAAATCATTGTCTTTGATTATGTGATTTTGCTCTACAAGTGGCAGGTTGCCTGACATGATCACGCTTTAGAAAATACTCTCGAGGTTGAGCATGAAAGAAGCTATCGAATTGCTAATTTAACGAACATTAAATCTCCAAGGCTGTCATGACACTGAGAATCTGTGATTTACCATCATTCCTTCTGCATTACTATCCTGATCATTCAATTCCGTGGTAATTTCTTCAAAACTGCAAAAATTTGCATATCTCACATTTGGTAACAAAAACCAATTGTATTCACCTCGAGTTCATTTAACAAAAGCGAAGGTGTATACACATTGGGGATTTAATAAATGCGGAGTTACTACTCTACCTAATATACTTACTCTATGATCTTGTCGATAAGTTGCTTAGTGGATTTCAAATTGGCTGTAACTTAGTCAAGTAATAAGAAGAGTCATACAAGTAACCATGACAATTTAGCAGGTCCTGAAGTGGTCGTATTTTCAATTCATTGCCATCATTGTGAGTTTTGATAAGATGATAGAAGCACGGTAAAGAAGAGTTGTTTGTGCAGTAACTGTTAACAATATAAGTCGGATATTTATTGTCTTTTGCTATCGGCAAGAATTAATGCGCTTCTCTATCGTTTTGCTGTCATATGAGGTATAAGACTAAGTAGCGAAGACTAAAGTAATGAGCAACAATTTTGCTTCCAAAAAGCGGGGTATCCAAAAGGACGAAGAGATCGATGAGGTACACAAGTACGCCTACTTAGGCCAAGAAGTGAGACGAAATAACAACATTACTCCAGAGATAAGTAGACGATGTCAACAAGGATGGATAAACTTCCGAAAACATTACGAAACTTCAAAAATGACAAAATCCCGATCTGTCTTAGGAAGAAAATCTTCAACCAATGCATACTCCTACTAATGACATACGGATGTGAAACGTGGACGCTTACTAAGAAAATGGAACAAAAGCTATTGGTGACACAAAGAGCCATGGAAAGACTGATGTTGGGAATAACAAAAAGAGACCGAAAAACAAACGTGTACCGTACATTCGAAGTCAAACAAAAGTTCGAGACATTATATGAACAGCTAAAGAGTCGAAATGGAGATGGGCTGGTCATGTGATGAGACTCAGGGACGAAAGATGGACTAAGACGCTGACGGAATGGACACCTCGAGAAGAAGCAAGGAAAAGGGGCCGTCCATTGGCAAGGTGGAGAGACGAGTTACACGGAATCGACGACAACTGGAGGAGACTGGCACAAAATCGCATGCGATGGAGGAGGGAAGGAGAAGCTCTTGCCCACCAGTGGGACAACATCGGCTAGTGATGATGATGATGATGATGATGATGATGATGATGATGATGATGATGATGATGATGATGATGATGATGATGGGGTGTAATTTCATATGTAGATTGATCACTCAGATGCTTAAGTCCAGCTTCATCGTATGCTGTATTTGATATAACACAAAACTCAGAACCTTTGTCTAAAAAAATGTTTTGCATAGTTTTGTATCATTTGTAATTTTGTATCACTTGTATCCAGATGTGAATTTTTAAATCTTATTCTGTAATTTCATGAATTCATTTCCTGAGGATGACTCTTGATAATAGCTGAAATCAATTGTCCACAAGAAAATAAAATTCATTCCATCACTAGAATTTGGCTCTTTCCAAAGAAAAGAAAATTATGACTAATAGCCAAGATCTTTCTGATTATAGGATTTTATGAGCGGGAAATGTTCTTTCATTTTCCCGAAACACGAGTGATATCGAATCGCAATATGACAAAATATTTTGTCAAATTCAGATCAGTAAATGATCTCGTCATGGTTGACCAACGAATTTTGACATTGATAACCCCTACAAATCGTTTAGCCGTCCGATTAGTGCGTCTTTCAGATTGAGACTTTGTTTGCGTCGGATGGCTCTGCTTACTTCGTTGCGCAGAATAAGTAGGCTACAAAATGGAACCACTTTAATCTCCCAAGATGATCTTCACAATGACATGATTTATGGACCCTCGGGAATAAGGATTGTTTCCGTAGAATTTTTGTTGACATCTTAAGAGAGTATCTTCCGTATTAGTTCCAAGAAAGTAGCGGGGAATGCAACTTACAAATCGAATCGACGTGTTTGCCTATAAATGTTTGTTTTTTCAGCGAGCAACAAAAAAACTTGATGAGAAGCTTGAAGGTAGCGCAGATGCTTTTCGCAGTGCTCATCCAGGCGTTGTCACAGCTGAGGGTGTTCCATTGAGCGAAATCTCCACTTACACAGACAGTTACAAGAAACCAGTTGACCCATCTCAACCAGTTTTCGGTAAGAATATACATACATCTGCTACTCAAATTTTAATAACGTAGTCTGCAAATCTTAATTTTCCAGGAGTTCGATACAAGAAGTTGGAACAGGCTTTATATGATGAAACAAGGTAAGAGTATGAGTATCGGCATCGGTATCTAGCCTTACACGCTTTGTTGTTGAGTATAAAATCAGAGTGTCCCAGATATATGCAGGCAGGTTTCACAGATTGATTTTTTTTGAGCACATGAGGAAGTGAATATTTATTCAGAAACATACGAAGGGAAATCAAAGAAATCAACAAATAAATGCGTGTACACACTAATTCGATAAGTCCAGCGTTCAGGCATCACTTCTCACCTAGCAGTTCAGAATCATAGCAGATAATTGAATGCCATGGCGTAAAAATTATCAGATTCAGCTGACAATGCGCCTTTATAGCTACCAGTCACTTACACATGGTATACTTTCTTGCTATATAGGCTACACCATTCCATTGCTGAAATAATTTTGCTTTTGGCTTTCATAGAGTTGAAAAGCATCCGAGAAAAAACTCGCATTAACTCGCGACTAGGGTGGCACGAAATATTTCGCGAAGTTTTTTTTATATCCTCCGAAGTTTATTTTTCGAGCGCGATGTCGTTTTTCTCATGCACTGATATCATATCGAAGTTCTTCTTATTAAATATATGCTTTGATTTATCATCTAAGAATAAATTGCTGCTTTAAAGGCTGTGATAAGTACAGTACTGTGCAGAAAGATTGCCCCACCCACAAGTATTCTATGAAAACAGCTCTTTTACATGTGTAGGTAATTATAATGATATTTGGTCAAAATCAATGGCTCTACTTATCAATTTCATCATTTCCTCATTCAGTTACAGTCCTTTGCATGCGTTGTATATGGTCTGTGACACTAACAGTTATGAAATCTACCAAATAGAGAGGAGTAGGCCGGAAGGAAAAGACAAACATTTATTATGTTGTTCGACACGTTTAATCAGCATAGCTGCTTTGCGATAATGCGCCATGTTTGGTTGAATCAAGTCAGCGGCCAATCATTGCGGGAATCGAGACAACAGTCGTCATCATATGAACTGCTTTGCGATAATGCGTCATGTTTGGTTGAATCAAGGCAGCAGCCAATCATTCCGGGAATCGAGACAACAGTTGTCATCAATGCTGCATTCAACACGCGTGGGTATACTGATTTCTATCTTGCATCGTCTTATCAATGACATTTGTTTTCACTGTGCGCTGATAATGGCAACCTCCAGCGATTTTACTCGCGGTCAAATTATTGGCCATTATCAATCTGGTTCGATGTCTCATCGGGAAATTGCAGCTGCAGTGGGAAAAGATCGTCGCACTGTGGATCGTATCATTCAAAGATTTGAGGAAAGAGGTAACACGGAAGCTGTTTATCACAATAGCGGCCGGCCTATGGTTACCTCAGAGCGCGAAGACCGAACGATTGTAAAGTTATCAAAAGCCGCTCCTAGAGCATCATCCAGAGAATTGGCTGAAGAGCTTGCGACTGATTATGGTGTGCAACTTGACTCTTCTACCGTTCGGAGAAGACTCTTAGAGGCAGGACGGCCAGCTTATCGGCCAATTAATAGTCCAGTATTAACGCCAGCAATGCGAGAAAAAAAGACTTCGATGGGCGACAGATCACAGGCATTGGGATATTGATGACTGGTCAAAAGTCATGTTTACCGATGAAACATGCATAGAGATCCAACCACTTCAGACCCGCTTCGTGAGACGCACGGTTGGTGAGATTCCAAAAGCAGATCACTTCGCTGCTCGATTTCGTCATCCTTTAAGGCTAATGGGGTTGCATGTCTATACGAGGTACCTGTACCTGTCAGGACGTTTCCATGTCGTAGATGGATCAATGAATAAAGAGCAGTACCTCCGAGTTCTGGAAAGCAGAGTGTTACCGCAGGCGCATGATTGGTGGGAAGGTGAGGCGTGGATCCTTCAGCAAGACTTGGCACCTTGCTATACCGCCAAAGTGTGTAAGGAGTTCTTGCGTTTGAATAGAGTGCGGCTTTTGGAATGGTCGGGGAACAGCTCGGACACAGTGACGTGTGCTGTGCTGACGTCGCTCCGAGCTTTTGTGTTTACTTGGTGTTTTTCATGATTTGTGTCATCATTTGTGTCCTAACGTATCAAAAATTTATATGAGTACAATCCTCGTCTGTCTGTCTATCGTGTCATTGCATTCATTTTCGACCATTCTTTGTGGATATATCCTTATCGTCGTACATTTGTAATACTATCCTGGATATCTGCTTGACTTTGGTGAGTTGTTCTCCGTGCCTCTTGTCTTCTGGTCGGCGTGGTGCGATCTCGACGTCATAAATCGGGGACATCCAATCAATCAGATGTACTGCTTTCCGGAATAAGTTAGCGATAGTGATCTGCAGTGGTCGTGCCGCGGTGGTCAAGTGGTCTGTGTCTCTACGTTTCGCTTTTAGGTTTCTGTGTTCGAGTCAGCTCTTAACTGTTCGGATTAATTTTTGCATTCAGTGTTTTCATCAACGTGTATAGATAGAGAATTATTTTCCGTTACTTCTATCATGGATGCCAAGGACTCTAGTCGAACTGCATTCGAAGCTGCTCGACGCATGTCGAATTCCCAACTTAAGCAGCTAACAAAAGATCAACTTACATCTGCCTTGAGAGATGCCATTAACAGTTTTGAAATCATTCAAGCAAATAGCATTAGTGCTTCGATGAAAGGTTCTTCTGTATCGTCAAAAGAGGAGCTAATGAATGTTTTGGACATGAAGCTTAAGGAATACTTATTTCCGATTCAAAACACCATCTCTTCATTGCTTCAAACTCAGAAGGACCTGAAAGGTGAATGTGATATGCTGAAGACTGAGATGGCATCAATGCAGCTCGAGAGGTCAAGAATGACGAATGACCTGATGATTGAAATGGAGGAACGTGTCAACAGAAGGCAAAATGTTTTCGGTGTTCAGGAGAGTATGAATGGCAGCCTTGAAGAGCGAAAGGAAAATGATAAGGACATTATAAACGCCATTCTAGATGAAATTGATGGAGACTCTGATGAGGTTAAGTCAGTCACAAGAATTGGCAAAATTAATCAATCCAGACCGCGAATCATGCGGGTTACTTTCAACAACTATGAGTCTAAACTGTCTGTCCTTAGGAATGCAAAGAAGCTCCGTGAATCGATGACTTACCGACATGTATATATCAATAATGACCTCACGAATATGCAACAAAGGGAATTTAAGATTCTGAGGGAAGAATTCAAGGCAAGGAAAAGTTCTGGAGAGGATGTAGTAATACGTGGGGGACAGGTGATGTTGAAGACAAAAGTCCCAAATTTTCATTAAGTGATTTTACATTCAAACCTCCAGTTCCTCATGTTATTCTATCGAATGTTCAATCTCTTCGACCAAAACTTGATGACCTTGCAGCTATATCATCCCTACGTGCACCTCATATTATAGCTTTGTGTGAGACATGGCTGAGTGAAAATGTGTCTGACGATGAACTTCATCTTCCTAATTATTCAATTTGTCGGAAAGACCGTTATGATGGTCGCCGTGGTGGAGGAGTTTGCACTTATATTCGGAGTGATGTCCCATATTCTATTGTAGATATTGCAAACCCTCTACAATTTTTCGAATGTCTTTGTTTGCATGTGTTGTCATTTGATATTATGCTTTTTGTAATGTATATTCCACCTCAGCTATCTACTTTCCAACTGTCACATATAAATTCGCTTATTGTTAGTTCGTGTGATCGTTTTTCAAATGCAAATATCATGATTGTTGGTGATCTCAACCATTTTCAGACTGCTGAATTAGAAATATCCCTTGATTTGTCTCAAGTTGTAAACTGTCCTACTCGACAAGAGTCCATTTTGGATAAAATTCTTCTGAGTAGTTCGTTGTCATCTTTGTATTTCTGTGATGCTAGCAAGTGTCCTGTATCTGTGGAGGCACCTATTGGGAAATCAGATCATTGTATTGTTTGCATCAGGCCTCCTTTCTGCATGAAGGATTTTTCTGACGGGTCCTATACCGTCACTGTTTTTGATTACAGAGAGAGTAATGTCATAGAGTTTAGAGACATTCTTCAAAAATACCCATGGCATCACTATTACAGCTTGAATGAAACAATTGAAGCTAAATGTGCTATATTTAATGACATAATTCATAGAGCCATGTCCTGCATTCCTCACAGTACGGTGAAGATGAACGGTAATGAGAAACCATGGCTTACCCCCAAAGTGAAGCACCTGATAAATCTTCGTTTTCATGCCTATCGTCAAAGAAACTTTCCCCTGTACCATCACTATCGTGTAAAAGTTAAGTCTGAGATAGAAAATGCAAAGCAGGCATGGGTCAGAAATGTAAAGGAGAGACCTAATGGCATTTGGAATATTGTGAATAAAGTAAGAGCCAAAAACAACGAAACTCGTCCACTCAATAAAGAATTCGCAGAGGCAATCAATAATCAATTTGCTTCAAACTTTTGTGAATCCCCTAACTGGTCCCTTTTGGCACAATTACCGGCTAGTGTTAATAAAGATTGGAACATTGAAATCAGTGTCGACAAAACAAAGGATATGTTGAGGAACCTAAAGGCTGGGAAATCAACAGGCAGCGATGGTATTCCAACTAGATTGATAAAGGCAGCTCACTCAGAACTTGCAGGACCATTGACTCATTTAATAGCGATGTCAGTTGACAGCAAGTGTGTCCCGAACAGATGGAAATCTGCCAATGTAACTCCTGTACCGAAATGCAAATCGCCCTCTATTTGTGATTATCGGCCTATCTCAGTATTGCCCACTTTTTCCAAAGTACTTGAAGATTATGTACTCGGCAGCGTGAAAAAAGAACTCATCACGAGGTATGGTCCAAATCAATTTGGCTTTCGACCTTTCCACTCAACAACCCATGCCAACAATCGTGTTCACGACTACATTACATCTATTCTCGACGACTCTTGCTCAAAAGGTGTATTGGTAATAACTCTTGACCTATCTAAGGCATTCGACTGTTTGAGTCATGAGAGCTTGGTCAAGTCCTTAACTGATGCCTCTCTTCCGACAAATTTCCTTCTTTGGTGTTTTAGCTATTTGAAAAACAGAGAGCAGAGGGTGCGACTAAAAAATGGATGTACCAGTTCGTTTCTCCCAGTAACATCTGGAGTCCCCCAAGGTGGAAAATTATCGCCTTTTCTGTTTTGTGTTCATATGAGTTCCCTCCAGCCAAAGTTCCCACATATATTGTATTCAAAATACGCTGATGACAGAGCTATTGTTGTGCCTGTCTATTTGGTTTCCGACTTGAGTTGCATTGCTGAATCCGAAATTAATAGAGCTCATGACTGGTGCTCATCTAATGGGCTTCGTTTGAATAGGCAGAAAACTAAGGTGATGCTGATCAAGAAGCCAAACGTGATGGTATCCCATCCAAATGATGCATTTTTTCAAAAGCAGCTGTCCATCCTAGGTGTCATCTACAATGAAAAACTTACTTGGGATGACTTCGTTCAGCATTTGTGCAAGAAAGCTATTCAGAAGCTGTACATCATTAAACGTGTAAAAAGGTATCTCCATGCTAGTGACTTAATCATACTCTACAACGCTCTCGTTCTGTCGACGTTGGAGTATAATGCACCTCTGATCATCGGGCTGAATCAAAAAATTCTGAAAAGTTGGAGAAGGTGCGACGCCGTTCACATCGAGTAATCTGTGGCATGGACTGTGACTGTTCATCCTTCACTCCCCTACATGTTCGACGACGAAGCAGTGCTCTTAAGTTGTTCCACGGACTATCGAATCAGGAAAACTTGCTTAACGACCTTCTTCCTGACACTCATCCTCGTTCGCAGCGCTTGGTGATTCCTTTCTCACGAACTCTGTGTCGACAAGCCTCTTTCATACCTAAATGCACTTCATTGTGTAATCAGTTTTGTAAGCCCAGAAGCGCTAGATGATTTACTTTTCTCACTACTTTTGACTGGACTACTTTCTGTCACTTTGAATGAAATTTGTAACTTTGTTGTGATGAATGCTTTCCATTTTGATGAAATATACGCTTTACTTATTTACTTACTTACCTGAACGTTATAGAGAACTTATGGTTCATCTTGAAGCAAAAAATTAATAAACATGAAGTGAAGACGAAGCAAGACATCATCAAGCAATGCCTGGACATCTTGATGCGAACCAATGAAATGACTGATATTTGCAAAAAACTTATAGAATCGATGCCTCGAAGAGTAGCAGAATGCATTAAGGCGAAAGGTGGACCGTTGACTTACTGAACTTTGCTATATCTCATGTGAATTTTGTTTCTATGAATTGTTAATTGATAAATGTATACATGGTTTTGCATTTTACCAACAGCATAAAGGAAATCAGCTAAAATATGAATTCTAATAACCATTTACAATAGTCAGTACGATAGGATGACACTAAGATAAGTTTTCGAAATAGTTATACCAATATGTGATACCTTAATCGTTACTTAAAGTCATAATTCGCCGAATATCTCATAAAATTTAGGGTGGGGCAATCTTTTTGCACAGTACTGTATGTGTTCATCAGTAGACTAACTGATTCTTTTCACGAGCCAATCAAATCAAGACACAAGCATATCCCGGTTACCATGAATGCGATTGCAGAAATAGGACTGCTGCAACGTTCGCCATTGTTCTATTCTTCGTTCAATGAACTTATGATTCGATGTGTAAACAATTCATCATATATGATTATTAGTAGTAACCCCATCCCAGACGCAAGGACAGTGCGGTGGGGTGGAGTGGTAGAGTTGAAAAAGTCAGGTTTTGGAGGTTTTGGGATGAGAAAGGCTGGAATTCGGCATGAAGGAGGTTTCGGATTGGAAATTGGAGTTCAAATTCGGAGTCTACGTGAAATTTTGGGTTAGGAAGGATGTTTCCAGCGACATCGGAGAGAAAAAGTTTTGAAGACCTCCCCCCCCCTCCTGCCAAACTTCCAACTTCGGTTGTAGAGATCGTAGAAAGTCGTGCAATAGCTCATTTGAAAGCTGAGAATGAGAAAAATGCAGTGCAAAGCTCAGTTTGGACTAATTTTCTTGACTTGAGGGAGGAAAATGGTAGGAATACGTCACAGTTGGAAAAGTCAAGTGTGAGATGTTTTGGGATGAGAAAGTCCATTTTTCGGCATGAAGGAGGTCTCGGATGGGAGAATGGAGTGCAGATTCCGACTCTACGTGAAATTTTGGGTCTAGGAACGACTTCCCAACTCCATCGGAGAGAATAAGTTCTGACCCCCCCCCTGCCAAACTTCCAACTTTGGTTGTAGACATCGTAGAAAGTCGTGCAATAGCTCATTTCAAAGCTAAGAATGAGACAAATTCAGTGAAAGAAACGGCTTGTTCATATCTGTCTTCGTTTAGATGTGAGACGCCATTTAAGATATTGGAGATTGGCGAAAAACGACAGAGTTAGAATGTTTATGAAAATCGCTCTAGTGGGTGAAGCAAGCCTCGGACGGGAGATCAGAGACCAGATTTGGAATCAGCGTCAAATTCTGCTTCGGCATGCTAAATTTGAAAGCCATCGTAGAGAAAAAATGTTTCATCCTTTTTCCGAAAAACGACCGAGTTACAATTTTTGCGATGGCTGTGGGCTGTAGAGCCAAAACGAAGCATCGGATGGGAAAATGGAGGGCAGATTCGGATTCAGCGTCAAATTCTACATGACAATGGTGAATTTCCAGCTCCATCGGAGCACTAGAACCGGAGAAAGACGGGTTTTTAGTGTTTGGATGATGGGTATTACGTCATCAGCTGATCGCCACACACTATATAAGTGGAAACTCGGCTTGTGGAAATCAGTTCTCCTCCCGACTGGGTTGGGGTAGGTGAACTCTGGAGCTCCGATGATAGCATTGGAAATCTGAAAAGCCGGGTTTCTGTAAGAAACCGACTTAAAATTTCATTGCTGAAGTCAGCTAAGGCGTCAGACTTAGAGGTTCGCCAGGAGATGGCCTTCGTCTCCAGGCCATAAAAGACTCCAAAACTTTAAAGGCTTGTAACTTTGCTTCTACAAGTCCGTTTGACTTGATTCAAAAAAGGTTCGGTCGCTATTGACCTGCCCTAAGTGATTTCATAAGTAGTACTAAAAAGTTGAAAAATTTAAATTCACTAGTTTTGGAGGTTTTCTGGGGTTTTCGACCCTACTGAAGTCAACTAGAGGATTTTTAATGATGTCTGAGCCAGTCTTTTCATGTTACAAGCAGCTTTTCACTGAAAGCGAGCAAGACACGGAGAGTTTTGCTGTAATATTCCACTGACAGGGTGTTCCTTCGGGACGGCGGACGATGCCGTAGTGATAAGTGTGGCAAGGGAGTGTGTCATAGTTTAGACCGAAACCGCTGGGGCAACTCATGTCTCATGTTGGGCATTTGACACAGTTCTCAACGTAGCACTTTGAACGCCAATCGGTTGAGTCTTAGCTATCTTGTCATGGGTGGCCTCTAAACATCTCCATTGCAAAACGCTGGTGAATCAAGCTCTCTACGGCTTGCTATCAAGCTGATCAAAGTCTGTCAACCTCATACCAACTCCACCGGTTTTCATGTCTGGCGATCAAGTCATGGACGGTGCAAGTCACGGAGATTTTCGGTCTGATACTTCCTGTGTGTGAGCGTTCTTTCGAGACAGCGGTGAAGTCCGTAGCGATGAGTACTGCACGGGACGTGGGCAATGGTAATCCTTGTGAAACCTCTCTGCGTCATGTTTGCAAGTGGTTGCCTTTCGTCTCAACGTTGTACTCTGACCGCCAGGGCGACATTTATCTATCTGCCACAGGTTGCCTCATAAAATCTCCATTGCACTTGTCTCCCGACAGTTGGCCAACCATGGGAGAATGAACCATCAGTTCTTTTTGTCTCTATCACGGAGACGAAATGATGAAGGGATGAAACGGGAGGACATTCATGCGCCACACGCAACACATCACAGACTTCTCTCTTCGCTAGTGAACAAGCTCTTGTCAGTGTCGTCAGAAACTTCATCATGTTGTACAAAAGTTTTCTTGCAACACAGGTTGATGTATAGTTAGAAAGTTTGATCATCAACGTTTTATTCGTAAGTCTAGTCAGAAACTCTATCATGGTTTGTAAAAGCAAAGTTAGTGTAGTCAAATAATATTACCGCGACACCCGTTGAGAAAATAAAGTTTGATCATGACGTTTATTCGTGATTGTCGTCAGAAAGTGTATCATGTTTGTAAAAATTTTACTGCTACACAGGATGATGTATAGTTAGAAAGTTTGATCATGACGTTTATTCGTTAGTGTCGTCAGAAACTTTATCATGTTGTACAAAGGTTTTACTGCAGCACAGGTTGATGTATGGTTAGAAAAGTTTGATCATGACGTTTTATGAAGCACAAATGTCATAAAATGTAAGCGCTAGTGTAGTCAAATAATTTTACTACGACACACGTTTGTAAAAGTAAAGTTTGATCATCGACGTTTACGAAACACAAGTGTCATGAAATGCAAGCGTTAGTGTAGTCCAGTAATTTTACTACGACGCACGTTTGTGAAAGTAAAGTTTGATCACTGAAGTTGTATTCGTAAGTCTAGTCAGAAACTTTATCATGTTGTACAAAGGTTTTACTGCAACACAGGTTGATGTATAGTTAGAAAAGTCTGATCATTGAAGTTGTATTCGTAAGTCTAGTCAGAAAGTGTATCATGGTTTGCAAAGTTAGTGTAGTCAACTAGTTCTTTACCGCGACGCATTGTTTGTGAAAGTAAAGTTTGATCATTGACGTTGTATGACTGACCGAACTCATCACATCATTAGAAAGTTTTATCGAAAAGGTTTTACTGCACAGTGTAGATTGTCTTGTAACTTACTTTCACGGTGGTAGAAAGTTTTATTGGAGACAGTTGCCAAATGTTTCCTTATTAGAGAATTCAAACTTCATGACTGTTAGATTAGCTTCATCAGGTTTACTAAAAGCAGTTTTCTACTGCAGTGAGACTGAGAGTTTGGAATGTTATATGAAAACAGTGTTCACCACAGCGCTAGAAAGTTTTACTGCGCTGTGTAGATTGTTTCACACAAGGTCTTATAGTCAGCGTTGAATGTTTTGTAAAACCAGATGTTGTCACAAACATTGAGTGTGTGAGAGCTAGTTCCATGACATTAAATCGCGTGGGTCGTAAAAGTCCATGATCCAAGGCTAGGCTCCTCTACGGTTGGATTTAGGGTTTTATATCACATGCGTTAACTGTTTGTGTAGAATACGTGAAGCACATGTTCGCTTAAATGCAAATGTTGAAATAAGTTTTGTAAGAAGTCTTTGACAGGTTGTTGTGAAACGTAGCGAACGTTGAAAAAAGTTTTATAAAATGTTTCTACAGTCGCACTCGTTAGCGTGCCAGCTTTACTAAATGTGTTGTTTGCCTTTATCAAATTGAATGCGTGTGTTTTGTAAATAAAGACAGCGTGTTTGCACTCTGCATCGACAGCATACAAGTATACACATAACAACCTGTAACGTTGTTAGTCGAATGCATATGAGATAGGAAACACTCAAAGCATGTGTGAGATAAAAATCAACCTGCTAGATGAAGTGAAACACAAAAGTGTCACAACTAGTTTACGGGAAATAAAAGAGAACTGTGACAACGTTTACACCCATCATAGACAGATGAACATATAGTCTAACTTTCTGACATTCAAATGAAAGTCGTAAACATGAACTGTGGTGTAAGAAACTTTATGACAACAACTTTATGTTGGTAAAACTTTCATAGATTGCAGGCGTGTTAAAGCTGATATAAAGACCTGTAGAAACGCATAAGGCTTAGTTCAACGACTCGACCCTTGAACTCACACAATGAATACGTCTGTGTAGAAAACTCATCAGTAGGAAACAGCAAAGCATGTCATTGAATGATCAAGTCTGTGGAATTATTTCATGAGTATGAAACAGCGAACATTAGGACTGACCATGAGCAAGAAAGGTTAGAATCAAAGTTTTCTTTTCATGTACATGACAAATGAAACCGTGTCTCATTTCTAAACGAAACGTGCATTGATCATAGAATCATCATTGAAACGTGATTTTCTGTGTGAATGCAGACGATGTAAACATGACATTTAACATGTCTTGCAATAGTCAACACGCTGCCATTCAAAATGTTTATCATAAAACCTATCAGTGAAAAAACCCCTCCTGTGCCCACAAAGAATCATAAGTGCACTCTGACGCCTGTTTGTCTCGCTAGCCCCTCAGCAGATAGAGTAGAACACAAAGATGAATGACAGCGCAGCCGGTGGGCAATCGTCTGTCGCGCTAGCCCCTCAGCAGATAGAGTAGAACACAAAGATGTACGCGCTCTCTCTGGCGCCCGTCTGTCACATGAAACAGAGATCTATCGCATCTGTCCCACGAGCAAGGATGCAGGACCGTATCGCCATCTGCGACCTCCCACCTAGCTGATTCCCACACAGCTCATTGCTATCGCACCGGAAGGGAGATTCACGCGATAAATGCATCTAAGTTTGTTGAGTGGTTGAGGATGGCAGTCAATGAAAATATGACTTCCCTTTTCGTCCACCAACTATAAGCTTAGAGCGATTTGATTGCGCGAACCAGACATTTAAAAGGCTGTATCATTCTCAGATAAAGCAGAGTGTCTTACAGTTTACTATCATAATCATGTCCGAGAAGCCGACTGCTCAAGTTACCCCATATAGGATTACTTACATGGGCGAAACTTTTCTCTCCGATGAGAGTGAGGATATAGTATTTCAGTTTATGAAATACTATTCCTTGTTCGATGAATCGAACGTCATACCTCCACCCGAATCCCCGATGATGGATCTGCAGGAATCTCCGAGTGAGAGCGAGACGGTGGGGAGTGAGGCCGAGGCGGTCACGAGCGAGGCCGAGACGGTGGAAAGAGAGGAGATGATGTGGAGTGAGGACTCGGAAAGTGATAACATAGAAAGTGAGGAAGTGGAAGCGAGTGAAGATGTCATTGTGATATCGGATGATGAAGTAAGAGTTTTACACATGCATACGAATGACTATCATCTCAACTCATTCATGTTTTCTTTCAATGATGGAGTGAGTGATGGGCGTTCTTTAGTTCATAAAATCATCATGCGCACATACAGCACACTGTTTCACCACATTTCCTCGTGAATGCATCATGAGTTCTTATAAGAACTTCCTTCTAATGCAGCTAAAGCGGTCCCAAGCCCGCCACATATCTTCGGATATGGAATGCAGAGGGGAAGGATATATGATGAATGGAATGAAATGGGAGGACACTCTTGCACCACATGCAGCCACAAACACATTTCTATCTTCATTAAGATGACATTCAATCACTTGAATTCTAATGTGACCTAATCCTTAGATCTCAGTACAGTCAACTCTAACGTGCTTGTTAAACCTAGTATCTCTAGCTTTACAAACACTGAAAGGATTCTAACATGATTTCAAACTTTACAAACATCAACTTTATTTCTAACGTTACAAACAGTGAAATGCTTGTGACACTATTTTATACTTTACCTATCTTGCAAACACTGAAATGATTCTGATATTATTCCTAACTTTACAAACAGTGACATGGTCTTGACTTTATTTTATATTTCGCCTATCTTACAAACATTGAAAGGATTCTAACATGATTTCAAACTTTACAAACATTAACTTTATTTGTAACTTTGCAAACAGTGAAGTGGATCTGACTTCATTTATATTTCACCTATCTTACAAACAGCGACATGGTTCTAACTTTATTCCTAACTTTACAAACGTCAACTATATTTCTAGCTTTACAAACAGTGAAGTGAATATGACTTCATTTATATTTCACCTATCTTACAAGCAGCGACATGGTGATAACTTTATTTCTAACTTTACAAACAGTGAAGTGAATCTGACTTCATTTATATTTCACCTAACCTACAAACAGCAACATGGTGATAACTTTATTTCTAACTTTACAATCATCAACTTTATTTCTAACTTTACAAGCAGTAAAATGGTTGTAACTTTATTACTAAGTCAATCCACTCTATTGAAACGACAAGAAAACGACACAGTATGTACATGACATGTTATTGAAACCCACACAGCTTTTTTGTTTTATATCCTACCAACTCATTTCATGTGTTCTATCCTATACACTCAAAACCTGCAACGACATTCTATTACACCTGAAATCTATTGACATGTGATACATTACATTAAATCTTCGATATCAAATACTATCATGAAACAACTAGCAGTACCTGACTCTAAACATGCACTGATTCCCACATTTATGACATTAGTAATTTTTCTATCATGTGTGACTACATGCTCATCAATATGAAAGGCTTGCAGTGACTTAACTGTTAATGTGTCATGTCAAGCTTTTGGAAATAACTTTTTATGTACAGTTGACATACAATCAATTTCAACGGATGCTCCAGTCATAGCATGTTCGCACTCATGGTGTCATGCTGCATCAACAAGTTGCTTCTATCTAACTTTTCAATAAATAAACCAAACGCCCTGATGCTATATGATTATGTCTCGATATGCTATTGTTGTTTCTTTTAACTATGTCACTGATTCAAACAGTTAATTACATTACCTATTCATTAAACTTTGCAATCTCAATCTTTGCTTTCATCGAATATGAACCTCTAATTTACATACAATAACTATGATATGTGTTCTATCTTATACAATCAACCAGTAGAGACATTCATTCTGTTGCATCCATGAACATGATGTGATAAAATTCACATCATCTCAAGACCCTTTAACAGCGCTTGTCTCCAAACATATGCTGAATCCCATACAGCTTGTTTGTTACACTACCAATTCATTTCAATGTCAGCTAATCTTGTATCACTCATTTCATGTAACACAACTTTTCACTTTAATTATTCCCAGAATGTTACTGCAGTGGTCTCAACGCAATCCCTATCATGTATTCTAACACTCTAATCACTGTGCAATGACTGTTGTGAATTGTATCGCATTCATGTACATGACCCAGGCTTGTAAATTCCTGTTACTCAGGTGTGAGAAGGTTATGAGAACCTAAGATGCTTCAGCGGTTCATTTCAATTTACACGAGTAACATTTGATGCTTTCATGTCTAGTAACATGCATGAGTTACTTCATCACTCTAGTTTAATGGAGACTTTGATTATTCATTCTTAGCTCGCTGAAGATGAGTGTTTTAAAATCATCACACCGTGAAGAGAGATTGCAAACTAATGAAGATAGAAATTTGATATCTGTATACGTTTGGCGTGTGAGTGGCCATCCTTTCATCCCTTTCATCAATTTTCAACCCATCCTCTGAGTTCAACGGGCTTGGAACCGTCAGAAAGTGAAAACACTTTCTGGCCTCATGGGTAGCCTCATAAAGGCTGTTTGGGACATTCACTAGCCTCATGAAGGCTGTTTGTGGCGTTCTCCGACTCCTCTCTACTTTTGCTCGGAGATCTCTGTAAGAAAGAAAAAATGGTGTTAGAGTTGATTGAGAGGCAATGACGTTCGAGTAACTTACTAGGAATTTTCCTCTTCACTTTTCTCACTGAAAAATCACACAGTCGACCGTCTACCTCCATACTGATATGAATGCAGGTAACCCCACCTCCCTCGTAGCACTCCTGCGTGGTGTTTAAATCATCTGTAACAGTAGGCACGTCACATACTTGGTTTCTGTAGATTGGCAGGTGTACCTCTACGTGTCTTCTCTTCATTTCCTTGTTGATGTCTTCAGCCTGACTAAGTCTCCTCTTCAGCTCATGATTTTCTTCTCTCATCCCTTGACAGTTCCTCTCTATCACACCAAGTCTGGTAACCTCCTGCCTCTGATGATTCAACTCGGATACTACCTCCTCATAAGCCATCTGCTTCTTCCATTCCCGCCTCTCTTTCATTAATGTTTCCTCTCTCTTCTGCAGCTGTAATACTGCCTCCTGTAAGACTTTCACCGTTCCCACTTTAATTTCTAGTTTGGCTATGTCCTGCACCATCTCTTTATTTTGTCTATTCACGGCCTCATAGCGATCTTTGAGCAGCATGTAATGGGCTTGCTGTGATGTGTTCGCCTTCAACTCATCTCTATCTAGAGCTCTTGTTTGTTCGCGTATACCACCTTTCTTTGGCGTAGAAGTGTTAAGTGGCTCCTCTACATGTTCAGATGCGCGCTCAGATACATGTTCAGATTCCTGTTTACCACTCATGAAAACAGCTCTCACCTCCTGTACTTCCCCTTCCTCCTCACTTCTGCTTGTATCGCTGAGGTAATGATCGCTCCCATCATCATCCAAGTCGACAATGTGTCTTACAGCCGCCCTCTCCTCCTGCCTTCGTCTATACAAGTCATCAAACCACTTTTTGAAGTGGCAGTTAGAAATAGACGCACTAGGACACTGGTCATGTCTTTTCCTAAATTCAACAAAGTCAGAGTCTGCTTCCACAGCATGATGAACACAGGTCTTTATTTCAAAGACCTTCTTATGCTCCCCAATGTGTTCCACCTGTCTCCAGTGCTTTTTGTATTCGGTCCCTCTGTATACTTTATTGCATGAACATCTTGTGACGCTGTAGCGTGAAGACTTTGATAAAACCATGTTGAAACTGCAAGATAAAAGTTAGTTATTTACTACAGTTCTCACAAGAAAGCACTGTTTATCAGAAACATGTTTGTAATAAATGGCATAGGACAGACAATGATGACCCTAACCTTAAGACCCTAGTGTTAGAAAGTGTATCAGTGATGCCTGTAAGATCTGACTTTAAATCTCTAACTTAGAACGTTTGGTAGCAAACGTCAGACGACTCACCGTTGAAAGGGGGAAACAGGAGTGACATTGGGTAGGGAGAAGCGCCTTACATACTTCTCTCTCACAAAGACAGAATATACCAATGTCCAAATTTGGTCATGGCTCTTTCAAACAATTTCATCTCGCCATATTTGGAATCTCAGCCGCTGATTTTCCTGACTGACGCAGGGAGTCAAGATTGCCATAAATGGACATTCTCGCTTCGTTGTGACGGAAGGGGAATGAAGCTCGGCTCACGCTTTGTGACAGCGATCTCTTTATCCTGAGTGGCAAGTTTGTATGACCCTCAAGTGAACTGAATGTATACGAAGATGAAAAGATTGAATAGTTCCTAGCGTGTGATAAAATACATGGAATGACCAACGTACAGATGCTCACAATGATACTTAGGGGCTTCACACCATTTGAATGTTTTCTTATATCATGCTCACTTTCGAAAAGGCTTGATTCAATGGTTCATTTGAAGGATGCTTGTAAAGTTCAATACTGCATTCCCATGACATTTCAATTTTATGTGTTTATACAAGTGTATAAGCTTTCACTGGACTCGCATCGTCTTATAAAGTGTTCGTTTACCAGCGCATGAAGTTATATCTCTCAATGACGTTGATTTCAATCTCTCTCACACCACACATTGTCACTTTAACCATGACTGGAATACAGTCTCACACATGAACTTTATTTCTAACGTTACAAATGCTGAAAGGATTCTAACATTATTTTATATGTCCCCTATCTTACAAATATTGAAAGGATTCTAGCATGATTTCAAACTTTACAAACATCAACTTCATTTCTAACGTTACAAACAGTGAAATGCTTGTGACACTATTTTATACTTTACCTATCTTACTAACACTGAAATGATTCTGACAAAATTCCTAACTTACAAACAGTGACATGTCCACGACTTTATTTTATGTTTCGCCTATCTTGCAAACACTGAAAGGATTCTGATATTATTCCTAGCGTTACAAACAGTAAAATGGTTGTAACTTTATTACTAAGTCAATCCACTCTTTTTGAAGCCCAACTTTATGTGAAAAGAAAACGACACAGTATGTACATGATATGTTATTGAAACCGACACAGCTTTTTGTTGCACTAACAATTCAGTTCAATGTGAGCTAGTCTTGTATCACTCATTTTATGCGACATAACTTTTCACTTTACTTATTCCTGCAATGTTACTACTATGTGTTCTAAACTTTATGAGTTCGCTTTCACTTCTATCTCACACTTTCTTCATCATCTAACCAAGTGAATGACATTGATGATACATTATCTGACTATACGCATTGAGTCACATTCTACACCAACAGATATTACTAACATCGATCATATAAAACGCCAAGTCTTGTCATAGGCTTGACTATGCTATGGTCTTAGTGATTTATCTATGTAACTTACACTTTTAAAACGCTAAATCCTTAAATCTCAACACAGGGACACCTATCCTATGGGTTTAGGAGTTTTGCTGTATAATTTAGTAAACTTATGTCTCACTCAGCATACGACTTTTAAAATACAACACTGACTGATGAATGATGTTCATATACTCCTAGCTTGCATAACAAGAAACTTTCCTGCGTTGACTATTATATATTTTCCTCATCAACTCTTTACACACTTATGATTCCAATCACTAAGTTACATACAACGCTTCTATTGATCATGCATCAATCACCTTTCAGCTGACCACATCAAATGTAAAGTGTATAACAAATATCCACAGCGGAGCTCAAGGGTTCGGCTCATGTCAAAGAAAGCGATATCGAACGACATTGCTTCAAACGACTTGTATTTGATGAATGAGTGTGAACGTCTCCCTTATATTTCTCACACATTTTTGTAACTGGCTAGCAAGACATTGCAGAATTGAAGAAATCGGCAGTGTCCATGCTTTAACAGCAAATGGTGACGCGTGCGCGCGGAGTGTACAGTAACGAATTGTCAACGTGAGAATCCTTTCAGTCGCCCACGATAATCTCTCCGGCGCGATAGC
Organism: Prostheceraeus crozeri; assembly: GCA_907163375.1. Taxonomy (NCBI): domain Eukaryota; kingdom Metazoa; phylum Platyhelminthes; order Polycladida; family Euryleptidae; genus Prostheceraeus; species Prostheceraeus crozeri. Next base: position 164,682 of record CAJQUW010007252.1, read on the forward strand.
AATGAGCTGTGTGGGAATCAGCTAGGTGGGAGGTCGCAGATGGCGATACGGTCCTGCATCCTTGCTCGTGGGACAGATGCGATAGATCTCTGTTTCATGTGACAGACGGGCGCCAGAGAGAGCGCGTACATCTTTGTGTTCTACTCTATCTGCTGAGGGGCTAGCGCGACAGACGATTGCCCACCGGCTGCGCTGTCATTCATCTTTGTGTTCTACTCTATCTGCTGAGGGGCTAGCGAGACAAACAGGCGTCAGAGTGCACTTATGATTCTTTGTGGGCACAGGAGGGGTTTTTTCACTGATAGGTTTTATGATAAACATTTTGAATGGCAGCGTGTTGACTATTGCAAGCCATGTTAAATGTCATGTTTACATCGTCTGCATTCACACAGAAAATCACGTTTCAATGATGATTCTATGATCAATGCACGTTTCGTTTAGAAATGAGACACGGTTTCATTTGTCATGTACATGAAAAGAAAACTTTGATTCTAACCTTTCTTGCTCATGGTCAGTCCTAATGTTCGCTGTTTCATACTCATGAAATAATTCCACAGACTTGATCATTCAATGACATGCTTTGCTGTTTCCTACTGATGAGTTTTCTACACAGACGTATTCATTGTGTGAGTTCAAGGGTCGAGTCGTTGAACTAAGCCTTATGCGTTTCTACAGGTCTTTATATCAGCTTTAACACGCCTGCAATCTATGAAAGTTTTACCAACATAAAGTTGTTGTCATAAAGTTTCTTACACCACAGTTCATGTTTACGACTTTCATTTGAATGTCAGAAAGTTAGACTATATGTTCATCTGTCTATGATAAGTGTAAACGTTGTCACAGTTCTCTTTTATTTCCCGTAAACTAGTTGTGACACTTTTGTGTTTCACTTCATCTAGCAGGTTGATTTTTATCTCGCACATGCTTTGAGTGTTTCCTATCTCATATGCATTCGACTAACAACGTTACAGGTTGTTATGTGTATACTTGTATGCTGTCGATGCAGAGTGCAAACACGCTGTCTTTATTTACAAAACACACGCATTCAATTTGATAAAGGCAAACAACACATTTAGTAAAGCTGGCACGCTAACGAGTGCGACTGTAGAAACATTTTATAAAACTTTTTTCAACGTTCGCTACGTTTCACAACAACCTGTCAAAGAATTCTTACGAAACTTATTTCAACATTTGCATTTAAGCGAACATGTGCTTCACGTATTCTACACGAACAGTTAACGCATGTGATATAAAACCCTAAATCCAACCGTAGAGGAGCCTAGCCTTGGATCATGGACTTTTACGACCCACGCGATTTAATGTCATGGAACTAGCTCTCACACACTCAATGTTTGTGACAACATCTGGTTTTATAAAACATTCAACGCTGACTATAAGACCTTGTGTGAAACAATCTACACAGCGCAGTAAAACTTTCTAGCGCTGTGGTGAACACTGTTTTCATATAACATTCCAAACTCTCAGTCTCACTGCAGTAGAAAACTGCTTTTAGTAAACCTGATGAAGCTAATCTAACAGTCATGAAGTTTGAATTCTCTAATAAGGAAACATTTGGCAACTGTCTCCAATAAAACTTTCTACCACCGTGAAAGTAAGTTACAAGACAATCTACACTGTGCAGTAAAACCTTTTCGATAAAACTTTCTAATGATGTGATGAGTTCGGTCAGTCATACCACGTCAATGATCAAACTTTATTTTCACAAACGTGCGTCGCGGTAAATTATTTGACTACACTAACGCTTACATTTCATGACACTTGTGTTTCATAAAACGTCATGATCGAACTTTTCTAACTATACATCAACCTGTGCTGGAGTAAAACCTTCTAAAACTTTCTAGTGCTGTGATGAGTTCGGTCAGTCATACAACGTCAATGATCAAACTTTATTTTCACAAACGTGCGTCGCGGTAAATTATTTGACTACACTAACTTTGCAAACCATGATACACTTTCTAACGACACTCACGAATACAACTTCGATTATCAGACTTTACTTTCTCAAACGGGTGTCACAGTAAAATTATTTGACTACACTAACTTTCTAAACGATGATACACTTTCTGACTAGACTTGCGAATGAAACGTTGATGATCAAACTTTCTAACTATACATCAACCTGTGCTGCAGTAAAACCTTTGTACAACATGATAAAGTTTCTGACGACACTGACAAGAGCTTGTTCACTAGCGAAGAGAGAAGTCTGTGATGTGTTGCGTGTGGCGCATGAATGTCCTCCCGTTTCATCCCTTCATCATTTCGTCTCCGTGATAGAGACAAAAAGAACTGATGGTTCATTCTCCCATGGTTGGCCAACTGTCGGGAGACAAGTGCAATGGAGATTTTATGAGGCAACCTGTGGCGGATAGATAAATGTCGCCCTGGCGGTCAGAGTACAACGTTGAGACGAAAGGCAACCACTTGCAAACATGACGCAGAGAGGTTTCACAAGGATTACCATTGCCCACGTCCCGTGCAGTACTCATCGCTACGGACTTCACCGCTGTCTCGAAAGAACGCTCACACACAGGAAGTATCAGACTGAAAATCTCCGTGACTTGCACCGTCCATGACTTGATCGCCAGACATGAAAACCGGTGGAGTTGGTATGAGGTTGACAGACTTTGATCAGCTTGATAGCAAGCCGTAGAGAGCTTGATTCACCAGCGTTTTGCAATGGAGATGTTTAGAGGCCACCCATGACAAGATAGCTAAGACTCAACCGATTGGCGTTCAAAGTGCTACGTTGAGAACTGTGTCAAATGCCCAACATGAGACATGAGTTGCCCCAGCGGTTTCGGTCTAAACTATGACACACTCCCTTGCCACACTTATCACTACGGCATCGTCCGCCGTCCCGAAGGAACACCCTGTCAGTGGAATATTACAGCAAAACTCTCCGTGTCTTGCTCGCTTTCAGTGAAAAGCTGCTTGTAACATGAAAAGACTGGCTCAGACATCATTAAAAATCCTCTAGTTGACTTCAGTAGGGTCGAAAACCCCAGAAAACCTCCAAAACTAGTGAATTTAAATTTTTCAACTTTTTAGTACTACTTATGAAATCACTTAGGGCAGGTCAATAGCGACCGAACCTTTTTTGAATCAAGTCAAACGGACTTGTAGAAGCAAAGTTACAAGCCTTTAAAGTTTTGGAGTCTTTTATGGCCTGGAGACGAAGGCCATCTCCTGGCGAACCTCTAAGTCTGACGCCTTAGCTGACTTCAGCAATGAAATTTTAAGTCGGTTTCTTACAGAAACCCGGCTTTTCAGATTTCCAATGCTATCATCGGAGCTCCAGAGTTCACCTACCCCAACCCAGTCGGGAGGAGAACTGATTTCCACAAGCCGAGTTTCCACTTATATAGTGTGTGGCGATCAGCTGATGACGTAATACCCATCATCCAAACACTAAAAACCCGTCTATCTCCGGTTCTAGTGCTCCGATGGAGCTGGAAATTCACCATTGTCATGTAGAATTTGACGCTGAATCCGAATCTGCCCTCCATTTTCCCATCCGATGCTTCGTTTTGGCTCTACAGCCCACAGCCATCGCAAAAATTGTAACTCGGTCGTTTTTCGGAAAAAGGATGAAACATTTTTTCTCTACGATGGCTTTCAAATTTAGCATGCCGAAGCAGAATTTGACGCTGATTCCAAATCTGGTCTCTGATCTCCCGTCCGAGGCTTGCTTCACCCACTAGAGCGATTTTCATAAACATTCTAACTCTGTCGTTTTTCGCCAATCTCCAATATCTTAAATGGCGTCTCACATCTAAACGAAGACAGATATGAATTTGTCTCATTCGTAGCTTTCAAATGATCTATTGCACGACTTTCTACGATGTCTACAACCAAAGTTGGAAGTTTGGCAGGAGGGGGGGGGGGTCAGAATTTTTTCTCTCCGATGGAGTTGGGAAGTCGTTCCTAGACCCAAAAGTGGCCAAAACGTCCGAATCTGCACTCCATTTTCCCATCCGGGCACTCCTTCCTACCGAAAAATGGACTTTCTCATCCCAAAACATCCAACACCTGACTTTTCCAACTCTGACGTTTTCCAACCGTTTTCCTCCCTCAAGCCAAGAAAAGTGTACCAAACTGAGCTTTCCACTGCATTTTTCTCACTTTTAGCTTTCAAATAAGCTATTGCACGACTTTCTACGATCTGTAACACCAAAGTTGGAAGTTTGCAGGAGGGGGGGGGTCAGAACTTTTTCTCTCCGAATGAGTTGGGAAGTCGTTCCTAGACCCAAAAGTGGCCAAAACGTCGGAATCTGCACTCCATTTTCCCATCCGAGCACTCCTTCTGCCCGAAAAATGGACTTTCTCATCCCAAAACATTCAAAACCTGACTTTTCCAACTCTGACGTTTTCCTACCATTTTCCTCCCTCGAGCCAAGAAAATTAGTCCAAACTGAGCTTTGCACTGCATTTTTCTCATTCTCAGCTTTCAAATGAGCTATTGCACGACTTTCTACGATCTCTACAACCAAAGGTGGAAGTTTGGCAGGAGGGGGAGGTCTTCAAAACTTTTTCTCTCCGATGTCGCTGGAAACATCCTTCCTAACCCAAAATTTCACGTAGACTCCGAATCTGGACTCCATTTTCCCATCCGAGGTCTCCTTCTGCCCGAAAAATGGACTTTCTCATCCCAAAACCTGCCTTTTTCCAACTCTGACGTTTTCAAAGATTCCACCCCTTGCCTCACAAGAAAACTCCTCCTTCCATCCTTCCCAACCCAAAATTTCACGTAGATTCCGAATCTGAACTCCAATTTCCAATCCGAGACCTCCTTCATGCCGAATTCCAGCCTTTCTCATCCCAAAACCTCCAAAACCTGACTTTTTTAACTCTACCACTCCACCCCTTCTCCCTTCCGAGATTCCACTCCTACCTGGAAAACTCCTGCCTTCCTTCCAGAGGGGGGGTAGGGAACAGTTTTCTCCTCACGGACCCATTCCTCCATCACATCCTTGGCCCTCTTCCTCACCTTCCTTCCAGAGGGGGGGGCTGAGTCAGCATGATGACTCATCACTGCACCGCACTGTCCTTGCGTCTGGGATGGGGTTACTACTATTATTCCGCTCTTTAATGCACAGTACATAGCCTATATAGCAGAGGACCGTTATTATTTGGTACTTAAAAAATTTCGGTAAAGAACTTATTCCTATAGTAATCTAATCTGTGTCACAATCACAACTCACAATGTGCTTCAAGCGCTTGTAATCATAGTATGTGTGTACAAAGATGTAGAACATTTGCATTCGCTGTTGTGGTGTGGCATGTGGTACTGCCGTAGCTGGTACCCTCAAAGGGGGATGGAGTGCGGCAACAGACCAGGAGGGGCAAAATTTTCAGGTTGTAACTAATGATAGGGAGGTGGAACTGAGTTTCATAAAATTTCAATGCTCTAAATAAAAGTTAATAATCAGCCTGTTAATTACAGATAGATTATTTATTTATTGAGAACCCAGAATGCTCGTAATTCTCATCTTTAGAGTTGCTGTCAACAGATCACTATTTTGAATGATTTTTACTTAAATATATAGCGTATACTTTTTAGAATGTGTTTCAGCCATATATAGTCATAGTCTACATAGTTCAATAATTACAACGGATGCGTAGACATACATGTAAAAATGGTGTATTGTCAGGTAGCCTATCGTCTTCGTGATATAAAAATCCGGTCACCTAATCATGTTATGACTGATGAGCATAAAAGCTGTAGTCTACAATGTATGCTATGTAGAAAAAACTTTCTACTTGAATTTAATCCTTAAGTCTCTGCATTAGAATCATGCTGATGAATAAATTGATCTCATTAAATTGGATGCGATCTCATCTTATCAATGTGCATGCATGCTAAGAATTACAAAGAGCCTTTTGACTGGAGAAGTATGTCGTCTATTAATATTACATGTAATTGATTATGAGCTATTCAAACGAAGTGTGATATTTGAAAGTTTAATAAATTATGAAATTATCAAAATGTTAAGAATGCTATTGCCGGTAATCCACTAATTTTGCCAGCAATCGCAATCGTTGATTCAAAGATCAAATATGCTAGTAGAGACAACAGTAGAGAGCACGAAATCTGAAATCTCACCTACATGTACGTGTACATGGAAGTCGAAGTAGAGTGTGGTTAATGATGCGCAAATTCATCCAGTATAATGAAGAAAATGAAGCGAGCCGACACTACGGAAACTGTTGATATGGTGGACTTCTGCTTCGGTGGCGAGATGCGAGTGGGACCAGAATTGGTGCATTTGGGAAAGTGGTGAATATGGGGCAACGGTGGAGGGAAATCAGGAGGATGGCGATGACTTTAAAAGCGTTGATGCTTTATCGAATGCCAATTTTATTGTTGATTAACATCAATGCCGTAGTATTAACATAATTGTCGATAAGCTCAATCGTTGCCCCGGCCATATAATCTGAACATGCTCTGTACAAACGCTGATGAATGACGATGATAAATGGTGATATAGCGTTGAAAATGATAACTTCTAAATCTATTCAACTAAACATCTAATAAATCTAATTCAACTGTATATTAGAAAAATTATGCACAATATTGACTGTTTCTAGGTTACATGTCATCTAGAATAACCGGCGAAATAAACTTCGAACAGTTCTTGACCATACACTTAGGAAATTCTTTTGTATTCATCCAAAAATTACAAGCTTCGCGAAGTATTTGATTATTTTATTTCCTCCGAAGCAAAAAATAAACTTCGCAATTTTGCCAACCCTACTCACAACATACAACGCTATTACGGATGTAATCAAGAGGCTCTCCGAGTAATTCTATATTTCTTCTTGGATCGTTGGATTTATACTTCCATCTCCTACTGACGCCTCTCTGCAGACCTAGATGCTTCGACAAGCAATACATCATCACATCAGACTAACTGCAGGAATTTTTTATTGACACCCTATTGTTAATGAATGAATTTATACCAATTTGCAAAAATCTACTAAACGAGAAAATTACTGGAAATGATTAGACAATTTTTATGGATATCATATTCTAAACAACCAATTTTCATAAGGGAAGCTTGACCATTTTGATAACAACGTACTGCCATTCAAAGCTGCTCCATAAATACAAATTTCAAATATGGTGTTTGAATTTTTGATGTAGCTTTTAATATGCACGTACATTTTTATCGACATTTTGTTGAATTAACAAATACTTGAAACTTATAATGTTCAGATTACGTGTCTTTTCAGATCTAGTTAGCATTCTTGCATTCTGCATTTCTACTATCAAATGAAATTATTTTGAGTACACGAACTAAGAAAGCCTACTAAGTTGCTGCTGTGAAAAGATTAATTGACAAAATTGAGATATACTCATAGGAAGACATTGAGCTTAAACCACTTTGAATAGTTAAATTCACTTAAAATATTTTGAGCAATCGGAAAATGTCAGATAAATAACTTTTTTGCAGAAACTGGAAGAATGACTCACTAGGTCTTCTCGGTTGGCACATTTTTCCTGAAAAAGTCCTTTGATATTATAGTCCGTAGACCCTCCAAACTATTGGGAGCTTTTAAAGTTTTAGTGTGTATTTTTGTAGCCTACGCAGATTAGTGGGTTATTTTTCCTCCGGAGGTGCTTGTGATGCTAGTGTAAGTAAGGCTGCGATTGAACATGTTCATAATAAGCTAACATTGTCACACCTTTTACCTAAGCGTGATAAATGTGTTTCGTTTCAGCGAAGAAATGTATAAAGTATTTAACCCTGGTGCTGAACCCACTGACTTCCGGTCTACAGCAAAAATTGATTACTTCAGTAAAGAAGTTCCTAATAACAAACCGGCGCCGACGAAGGTAAGGTTTGACCGATTGAAAGAAAAATGCTTTTTCTCATATCTAACTTCCTCAACAGCCTCACGATGTAGAATTGGAGCAACCAGTGACGTTTTGGACTGAACACAGAAATCGAATCACAGTAAGTTGATTATTCTCAAAGCCTTAAAGATGGAGAGAGAGAGAGAGAGATGTTTATTCGTTCTTTGAATGACAATCGGAATATATATATACAAGACATTCGAAATGCATTGACAATCAAGATAATAGAAGTATAAAGTTAATCACAAAAGGAAGACGATGAAATTATGCTCATTTTCGGGAAAAAGAGCTTCTTCGTGAAGATGAACGGGAGTAATAAACAGAAAGTCGACCACTGGGACGGGTAGGTGGGAAAGGTCTTTCATGAATGTGTCGGTGAAAGGGATCTCATGCGACACCTTTAAAGCTGACGACACCCTTCGCATTGTAAGATCAGGTCAGTGATGCCCTTTATCCTGAGACATCTGCTTTGAACTCTTTGTAGGCGTCTTGAGTCTTCAGTGGATAAGCCAACGAAGGCGGGAGATGCATACTCAAGTAAAGTTCTGATGAGGGATTCATATATTAATCTGAAGTCCTTCATTGTTGTACATGACTTCATTCGCAGTAGTATATACATTCGTTGAGCACATAGTCTTTCAATGTAGGTGACATGAGCACCCCATCCAAAATTCCCATCCATAATGACACCAAGAAAACGGACATTCTGCTTGAAAGTTATATCAGCAAGCTCGCTTTCGAGATCGACTACTTCCTGAAAATCTCCTCGATATCTGATCAGTCCCGTAGTTTTATGTTTCAGTTGCATATCATTTCTAAATGACCAATTGCGTATGACAGTAATTTCAGATTTTATTCTCTCAATATCATAACGGACGAAGGACTTTCTAATGCCAAATGTTATTGCAAGGTCATCAACAAACTTCACCATAATAGTGTCCAAATTAGACGGTTGCAGAGATGAGACGTAGAGACTAAACAGATAAGGACCCAGCAGTGATCCCTGGGGGACACCACTTGTCACCTCACTCAATGCACTCTTGCGACCATCTAAGGGAACTCGTTGTTGGCGATCACTGAGATATTGCTTCAGCCAAATAACAAACCCTGCTGGAAAGTTCATCTGAAGGACCTTTTGAACCAGATCGTGGTGACTTATTTTATCAAAAGCCTTTGAAAAGTCAAAGCTGAGAAATAGTGATGCACCAATTTCAGGATCGTCAGCAAAACGGGTCAACGAGTCATGCACGGCAATGATGGCATGAGTAGTTGAAGATTTCCTCCTGATCCCAAATTGATTATTGCAAAGAAAAGACGTAAATAACGGTTTCAACTCATCGAGAATAAACTTCTCAGCAACTTTTGCCGGCACCGGTAGAAGGCTTATTGGACGAAGATCATTAACCTTATGACTTGACGACTTAGGAACAGGAACAATGTCCGCAGTTTTCCATAGTCTTGGAAACCTTCGCAATCGCAGACTCTCAGTAATAAGGTGATGAATGGGTTCAGCAAGAACTACAGAACACTTTTTGTAAATAGCTGTTGGTACATCATCACTACCTGTTGCCTTGAGAGCAAGTTGGGACAAAGCTTGCCATACATGCTCAACACCAAAAGTAGGTAGCCAGCAGTCATCACAAATGTCGATAAATGCATGAGATGTAGTTGGGGAGTTCATCGACGCACAGAATTGTTTATTCAACCCCGTGAGAAAGTCGTTGTAGGATTGGCCATTGGTGCTTACAGTCGTTTTAGACCCATGCTCCATCTTAACGTATGACCAAAGGCCTTTGACCGATTTGCTCTACTTACGGAAATGCCTGTATTTTGCTTTAACGACCATCCTTTACTTTAGTCTTCAAGTGATTGTACAAAGTCCAATCATTAGCTCGAAACGCTGCTCAACGTCGATCAACCAGACATTTGACAAGGGGTGCAATCCATGGTGCATCAGAGTTCGAAAAATGTATTGCACTACATGGAATCGCTAGCTTGTCATCATACATACAATCGTAGAAAATTTGACACTTCCTGTCAATATCATGTTCCGAATAAAAAGCAGAAAAATCGTTGGAAAGGAATCGTTTTTCAAACGCTTCAATATTAGACATCCGCAAGTCGTAAACTAGGCGCTGTGTGATATCGCTGGACTTCGGCAATTTGTGAAAACCAGCAAACACAATATTATGATCCGAATTTCCGATAGGCGGACCAATTTCCACTCTGTAATTTGGATAGGAATTCAATAAAACGTCATCGACAAAAATCAAGTCAATATTTGAGTTTCGACGAGTTGATCCGGTTACAATATTCAACAAAGAGTAATTGGCAGTTAGAAAAGAGCGATTGTATTGATTAAAGTCACTCGCAACTGTAAGCTTATGGTGAGGTAGCTTCTCAAAAATCATGTCTATTTGTTCAACCAGACAGTCAGAAAATGATTTGAATTCTGCACTCGCAATGCCTGGAGGAAGATAAAGGTCAATGATCAACAGTCTTAAAGAAGGGATTTGAATGCAACAAACTTCTAGATGTTCAGAAGATGAAATTTCAATTTTCTCAGATCGAAGATATTTTCTTGACCAAATAGCCACGCCTCCTCGACGCAAATTGTTCACCCGATCTGTACGTTACAATCGTATCCATTGATATTAACGGCTTGAGTAGGAGTATTGCAGTTAAGCCAAGTTTCTGTACAAATCCTGGGTTCAACGTAGCGGCATGAGAACGAAGCTCGTCAACTTTATTATTCAAAGAGCAAAGATTCGTCAGAAATATGCTCGGCAATCTCTCGCTCATTTTACAAGAAGCGGTAAAATAGCAATCTGAAAATTTTGCTCCACTAAGTCAATAACGGCACCATTATAAAGAAGTTTTTTATTTTTGACGAACACAGTTGACCCTGGGTTTTGAGTACGCAATTCATAAGCCTTTTTCCTTATTTCTGCGATTTCCCTATTCACTTCAACAGGCAAGTCTTCTTGAATGAATACCTTGTTCAAGGGAGAAACAGCTTGCTTGAATAGCCTAGACTTCGTCAGAAATTGCCTGGTGGTATTTTCGTTGGACTTAACCAACATCAATCTCGGTCTACCATCATTTCGCTCCCTCCCGATACCTCGATACCTCCTCATTTCGCTCGAATATATCCGGCTTGATTCACAATGCCCAATTCTCGCGCAATCACATCTATGGCATCTTGACAGTTGGATACTGGAGTACCACATACGTCGGTAACTTTCTCCGGAAAATTTCTCACAATGAAGGATTCCTTTCGTTTTTCCATTTCGATTGAGAAAATATGCCTCTGAACTAGACCGGGAGCCATGGGGGTCTAAGGTAGCTGGAAAGCTAACCAATTCGTCCACTGGGTACCAGATGGATGAACGAGTAATCCTTGGCCTATTCTCGAAAATGAGCTTCTGCCGGGTTTCTCCGTTGGTGGGTGGGTGGGACAAGGGGGTCAACAATTATCTGACCCCCCAAAATTAGCGTACCTTAGCTTGGAAACCTAACCGGATGAGACCAGTGCCAAATTGTTCTTTTAACCCACCCAAATACTGAATGGATACTGCCAGAAACTTTCAGTGGTGGGTTGACCCCGCCAGAAGCCCCAAAGCACTCGACCCCCCCCAAAATTAGCCTACCTTAGCTGGAAGCCTAACCGGATGGGACAAGTGCCAAATTATTCCTTTTAACCCACCAAATACTGAATGGATACTGCTAGAAACTTTCAGTGGTGGGTTGACCCCGCCAGAAGCCGCCAAAGCACTCGAGCCCCCCAAAATTAGCCTACCTCAGCTGAAAGCCTAACCAGATGAGACCAGTGCCAAATTGTTCCTTTTAACCCACCAAATACTGAATGGATACTACCAGAAACTTTCAGTGGTGGGTTGACTGCGCCAGAAGCCCCCATTGACCCCCCAATAATAGCCTACCTTAGCTGGAAACCTAACCGGATGGGACAAGTGCCAAATTATTCCTTTTAACCCACCAAATACTGAATGGATACTGCCAGAAACTTTCAGTGGTGGGTTGACCCCGCCAGAAGCCCCAAAGCACTCGAGCCCCCCAAAATTAGCCTACCTCAGCTGGAAGCCTAACCAGATGAAACCAGTGCCAAATTGTTTTTTAACCCACCAAATACTGAATGGATACTACCAGAAACTTTCAGTGGTGGGTTGACCCCGCCAGAAGCCGCCAAAGCACTCGAGCCCTCCAAAATTAGCCTACCTCAGCTGGAAGCCTAACCAGATGAAACCAGTGCCAAATTGTTCCTTTTAACCCACCAAATACTGAATGGATACTACCAGAAACTTTCAGTGGTGGGTTGACTCCGCCAGAAGCCCCAAAGCACTCGACCCCCCCCCCCAAAATTAGCCTACCTTAGCTGGAAACCTAACCGGATGGGACAAGTGCCAAATTATTCCTTTTAACCCACCAAATACTGAATGGATACTACCAGAAACTTTCAGTGGTGGGTTGACTCCGCCAGAAGCCGCCATTGACCCCCCAAAAATAGCCTACCTTAGCTGGAAACCTAACCGGATGGGACAAGTGCCAAATTGTTCCTTTTAACCTACCAAATGGAAGGTTCAATGATTGGATTCATGAAAGGGAAATTCTACAATCGATGTCACAGGATTCATGAACTTGTAGCAAATGTGATGGAGATGAAACTCTACGAAAGCTTCCTTAGTGAAATTAAGTCAGAAGAAGACTCCTCCTCTGAATACTTGCCTGACTTGCTACACGAATGTGATATTGAAACATTGATCAATTGCACACCGTTCGTTGATCATCTAAAAAAATACGAAAAAATATTTTCAGAGGATGTTAAATGGTGAGAAAGGACCAACAGCACAGTTTTGGACAATTTATATCTTTTACATCAATCGTGTTCACCGAGAACTAGAAAGATGCGTCAAGACAAATGATGTCAGTGGATATATTACGGTATTTCCTGATGTAGTCAATATATTCTTTGCCCTCAATCGTCCGAACTACGCGAGGTGGGGCACATTGTTTTATCAGAAATTGAAAAATTGAAACCCCACGCATTTTCAAATATTGAAAAACGGAGCCTTTACTGTACGACGAACACAGAAAGAGTTCAGTCGATCTGCTGTAGACTTGTCTCTGGAGCAATCAGTCAACCGCGACTCAGTTTCGCAAATGAAGGGAATTGTTGCATTCCGTAACTCAGAGAATGCTGTGCGAAGACGGTCAGTAACCATGACGCAAAGGGCTTTGGCGGTTGGAGAATTGAGAGAATTAACTGGTCTTGAAATCGGGGAACATTCGGCTACTCAATGCCAAACATCACGGGTCAAACGAGACAACATGCAAATGAAAGCTCTAAGCGAAAAAATCGACGAATTTTGTAACCCCTTCCTGAATGACACCCATCCACATCTAATTAATATCGCTACAGGACAAGTTGCGGTAAAAAACACGGAAAAACTACCTCCTGAATTCATTGAAACGAGGTGAAACTGCAAGAAAGCAGTTCATTGAAGAGTGGAACCACGAACACTGTCGATTCCAGAAGCCCGTGAGAAGAATCCCAATCAACAACTTTGCAGCTCAAAATCTCGCTATCAAACCTAAACAAGGAGCAAAGGCATCGAACATCAAAGCCGAGAATATTAGAGATATGTTCATTCGCATCGTCATGGTGATCGCAGAAAAAACCTCGCTTGACCTTCAAAGATTGATGACATATCCCATTACATTGTATCCCTTGTCAATATCCAACAGCGATGGAACACGAGTGAAGACGCAGAAATCCACCTTGATGGTCAAGTTGGAGGCATTGCAATCAGAAATAGAATCCGAAGAAGCATTACTTCCATCTGTCCAGATATTTGATAGAGGGCTTGTTCTTCATTCGGTAGTTTCTCAAACAAATGTAGGAACAACGTATTCCTCAATTGCAAGATCAATTCTGTCATTAATATGCGCCGGAAACTCGAGGGAAGTTCATATATGCTTCGACAAATATGGATTTAATTCTATTAAAGACGACGAACGCAGATCTCGGCGAACAAATGACTTGTCATTCACCATAACTGGTCCAGAACAAAGCATTCGACACAGTGGTCAAAAGTTGCTGACAAATTCGTCATTCAAAACTGAACTCGCGAAATCCGGGCCGGCAGTTCCGGATTCCTTGTTCAGCGATGCTATGACGATTGAGGATGAGGAGTCGTCGTCCGATATCGATGAGGATTGGAGTGGTGATTCTGACTCCGATACTGAACTATGAGATGATTGGAAAATCAAATAAAAGATTTTTATTCTCAAAACTGTTTTTCTGGCCACCATACGTGCATGTACATATAAGAATAACATTCAACAAGCTTAATAAAATAAATCTTAATTTATAGAATATATAATTCAAAAGTCAAAATTAAACTACGAAACATAAGAAATATTAGCAAACATACAAAAAAAACATTACCATTCCAGCTAAGGTAGGCTATTTTTGGGGGGTCAATGGTGGCTTCTGGCGGGGTCAACCCACCACTGAAAGTTTCTGGTAGTATCCATTCAGTATTTGGGTTAAAAGGAATAATTTGGCACTGGTCCCATCCGGTTAGGTTTCCAGCTAAGGTAGGCTATTTTTGGGGGGTCAATGGGGGCTTCTGGCGCAGTCAACCCACCACTGAAAGTTTCTGGTAGTATCCATTCAGTATTTGGTGGGTTAAAAGGAATAATTTGGCACTTGTCCCATCCGGTTAGGTTTCCAGCTATGGTAGGCTAATTTTGGGGGGTCATTAAGTTGACCCCTTGACCCCACCCACCAACGGAGACCCGGAAGAAGCTCATTTTCGTGAATAGCAAGGATTATTCGTTCATCTGTTACTAGTGGCAATTGGTTAGCTTTCCAGCTACCTTAGACCCCCTGGCTCCCGCTCTAGCAGTAGTCGAGGGGGAATTTCATCCGGAGCGGCTGGCCTATCTACTTTCAGTGAATTTATTGTATCAAAGACACCACGTTCAGAAACAAAGAAGCTCCATTCATCTATAATGTCATTGGTAAGATCGTCGTCAGTTGTGTTGTTGAAAATACTCTGGAAAACTGAAATCAACAAGTCTATTGAGTTGCAGTGACCACCGAATTCACTAATTAAATTTTCGAATACCTCCTTCCCTTTTATGCCACGAACCTCATTCACCACAGACCAGCAGCAGTCCTTTGACGATTTGGAATGCTTTTCAGCCCATTTAATTTTCGCTTTGAAAATTTCGGCGTTTACGCGCTCTTTGTAATGTTCAAAAAGAGACCAATTTTTATCACGAAATGCGCTCCATCGTTTGTTGATCAGGGACTTTAGTAAGGGAGTAATCCAGGGTTTCTTTCTTTGTAAATGTTACAAAATCACGTCGAAAACATTTAGCTGCAGAAAATAACATTTCATGAAACATGTATATCATATCATTTACGGAGCAGCAACTTTCTAAAGCATCAAAGTCTATTGTTGACAGAACAGAGACAAATTTCTGAATACTTGACTGTCTATAGTCCCAAACTTCGACAATGCGCTGACAATTGTGTGATTCACAGATGTCTTTTGAATTCAAAATTACAGAGTTATGATCAGACGTACTCAAAGGTGGACCGATGCACGCTGTCTGCTCATAAAGAATACTCAGCTCATCATTTATCCAAATATGATCAAGAATATTCTTTGACCTGGTGGGAAAACTGACTTTATTGACAAGATTAGGATCATCAGAAAACACTGTTATGTCAAAATCATTAAAGTCTCCACAAATGCATCCTTATAGACCTATGTAGTGACAAGTTTTCATGGAATTGGAAAAATCCACCTTTTTGTAAAGGACATCGTTGTAATAACCATCGTGCATGATAAAATGGAACTATTAAAACATCAGAGCATCTCAACTGTGCTTCTGTCAGTTTTGGTTGAGAAAAGAAAATGTTATTCACAAGAAAATCAGGAGATGTCTTCAGGGAAGGAAAACATTGATTTGATCCCCTTATTCCTTCTATTATAAGCTGCGGATGAGATTCCATTATGTCTTTCTCTTGCACAAACTCGATCTTATCGTTCGATTTCACAATCTTGCCGAACCATCTGCTTTTTGTAGAAAGAAGTTAAAGGATTTTAAAATGCATGCGAGGCTGGACTATTTTGAGATGGCCCATTTGTTAGAATGTATTGTTGGAGTTGATCCGATTGGCTAATCACTTAATAATGCCGGCGTCTTGGCGACATGCGTGGTGAGCCTCTTAGCTCCGCATCGAGACGATAGAGGTCTTGCGGATCATTGCCAAGAAATGGAGGTTGCTTTATTAACTTTGGGGCACGATGTTCCAAGGTGCTCCACGTCGCATGGTTCATGGTGCCCCACCCGAACGTTTCTGATGACGAGGCCATGATATCCTAGACGAACTTGACATAAGAAAAATCATTGCGTCATCAAAAATGAAGCAAAAAATTAAAAAAAGTTTAGCAAAGGTTTTGCAAAAAGTTTTAGTGCAGAAATTTGCTTTCGCACCGGAAAAATAGTTATCCTTTGAAAGCAGAAGAAAAAGATTGAAACTATAGAATTCTGTCATTTTCTAAGCTTGAAAGGGGCTCAATTAAAAGGCGGTCGTCCATCGAAGCATTTTTCAGATCAGGCCGACGCCTCACGGATCCCGAGTCTCCTTACCTTTGAAGACCGGCCATCCTGCTTGCTGATTGCTCATCATGCAGCCCCAGACGTCACCTCGGCCTGGCCCCGGCAACAAACTTTGAAGAAAGGCCGACCTGCCTACTAACTACTCATCACGCAGCTTCCCCTACCGCTCTCCCAGCTTCTCCTGCCGCCCTCTCAGCTTCTCTTGTCTCCTCTCAGCTTCTCTTGTCTCCTCTCAGCTTCCACTGCCGTCCTCTCAGCTTCCCTTGCAGCCTTCTCACCTTCCACTGCGGACTCCCAGCTTCCCCTGCTGCCTTCTCAGTTTCTCCTGTCCCCTCTCAGCCTCCTCTGTCGACTTCTCAGCTTCTCCTGCGGTGCTTTACCTACAGTTGGCGCCTTTAAATGACCCACCACCGGTCACTGTTGGTTCTCTTTCCTGCAAAACCCATCGCCATTGTTCTGCGACTGCTAATTTGTTTGCACTTATTCACACTTGTCCTTCAAGATTAGCGCCACAAGTCTAAAATGGCTTCTTTTAGATTTTCATGACAATCTTTTCCAACGTTAACACTAGAATGGTCATGGTATCAATTTTGACACCAACTGATTTTTATAGTCTCCTCTCCTGAGGTTTATCAATTCAAATCAATTGAAGTATATGCAACAATTATTATTTTTACAAATACTACCTTATGACCTATACGATGTATTAAAAATATTTGAGTAGTGCTCAAACATGAGTTCTACCCCTTAAATGGTCAGTGGTATCAATTTTGATACCACGCGCTGATCACACTCATTACTGGAATAGTCTGAAGTACAATGTCTACAAAACGATTCAAAGATGAATTGAATCCCGGCTCATTCGAAATCTATGAAAAGCGTCGATATCTATGGTAGTCATTGAGTGAAACAGACATTGAAATTGCAAGCACAAGTGAGGCTATTGTGTTCGATGCTATGACGTTTTCGGACATCAATACAGATTCATACAATGTCAGCACACAGTATATGAGTGTTCATGAGATCGTGATTGATATCATTGCGTCCGTCGACTTCAAAATGGCAAGGAAAAAGCTAACACCAGATGAAATATATCGCAGAACTGAAGAATGGTCTTCAGATGAATCAGAATCGTCTGACGTCGAGTTTCATGTTTCTTCGGACAGTGAAAGTGACAGTGATATATCTGACCCGGTGTCTGTGACGTCACAAGGACACATCGGATGCTTATTCGGAAAGGATGGAACAAAATGGCAGAAGCTCACGGCGAGTAAAGTTGGTAGAGTGGCTAAACAGAACGTGTTCAAAGCTAAACCAGGACCAAGATCAGCGAACGTAAGATTTGTATACGACGCATGGAAAATATTCATTGACGAGAAGATGGTGCGTCATGTCTTGGAGTGCACAAACAGATACGCCAATGAGTCCGGCTTTAGTGATGTATTTACAATCGAAGACATAGAATCGTTCATTTCTCTACAGTACGCGCGAGGAATTTATAATAACACTCTATCAGCTGACTTTCTTTGGAATCGCAAGTATGGGCCGACGTTGTTTTCTTCAACGATGTCGAAGAAGAAATTCAAGAAGATTCTTCGCTGCTTCCGTTTTGACTGGAAAAGACTAGAAGAAATCGTCTCAATGATGACAAATTTGCTCATGTGCGAGAGGTTTTTGAATCCTTCAGATCCAACTGTGTTTCGGCATTTACCCCGTCAATGAATCTAACCATTGATGAACAATTACTTCCAGTCAAGAGCCGATGCAAACTTATCACATTTGTGCCGAATAAGCCCGACAAATACGGCATTAAGTTTTGGCTACTTGTTGACGTTGAGTCTAAGTATGTTAGCAACATCATACCTTATCTTGGAGGTGCAGAGAAGAGTGCTCTTGGTAATCAACCATTGGCAGAGAATGTTGTTCTTCGACTTATAGAACCATTCAAGAACCGTGGATATCACGTATGTTGTGACAATTATTTTACTTCACTCGCAGTGGCGAAGAAATTGAACTTGCTTTCAACCTCCATCCTTGGGACAATCCGGAAAAATCGTCGAGAACTGGCGCCAGATATGATAAATGACAGGAAAGATATTTACGAATCGAGATTTTATTGGCAAGAAGATGCTAGAGTTTGTGCTGTTTCTTACGAGTGTAAGAAAAACAAATCTGTATGTCTCCTAAGTACATGTCACTCGTCTCCATCAATTTCCACCGGCAGCCATAAAAAGAAACCGGTGATGATTGAGGCATACAATGCCAACAAGGTCGGAGTTGATGTGGTGGACCAAATGTGCCGCTTATATACTACAAAATCTGCCTCTCATCGATGGCCATTAGCTGTATGGTGCAACATGTTGGACATCGCTGCTATCAACGCTTGGATAGTGTATCAGAAAAGTACATCCCACAAAATATCTAGAAAAGACTTCATTCTGCAGCTTATTGAAGAGCTTTCTGCTTCGAATGAAAACTTACAAGAAATCTCCGTCAACACAACTACATCAAATTTGGATACAAGCATTTGCGCACTTCCGCCACTGAAGAAACGCCGAAAATGCCAACAGGAGAAATGTCGCAATTGTTCATCTTCGTATTGCAAAGACTGTAAGAAGATCACCTGTGGGGCGTGCGCTGAAGACCAAGCGAGTAAGTTGATATTCGTTCAGTGCAAGGAGTGTTTCTCACATACTATGTAGATTTGCTTCATGTTCATCAATCGTGGACACTTTATGTTTATGTTTATTAAAATTATATCAGTAATTATATCATTAAATTGTTTTGATTTATGATAGGCATATTCCGGGTTAATAATATTCCTTGATTGAATAATGCATAGGTCCTTTGCATATTTAGTGATAATTCATGAAATAGCGAATAAAATACCTAAACTTATAATATCATGTGACATAGAAACACATGCAGCATAGGTAAAAAGTATACAATGAGATATCTATGTAGAATCATTAAAATACATTTTTAACCTTAAACCGCCGAGAGTACTATATATGGGACAAACTAGAATGAGGTGATAGTACAGCTTGATCATTATGCTATACCTATTTCAAGTGTTTATAGTAATCGTACACATCATGAATTGTGATTTTCTACCAATTTTTACCATCTGGAAGTGTCACATGTCATACTATGACCCCATATTACTGAGGTAGACTTCAAATTTGTTTCAGGCGAGTTAGCAAAAATAAGATCACCCTGTAAGTGTAGAAACATATTGCAGATTTGAAAGGAAAAAATCTTGTGCGTTTGATAGATCATATTCAATTCATAAACGATGGTGGCTAGATATCTATGCTTGAAATGTTGACGATAATTGCTTTTGAGAGTTTGTACTATATTTAGGACGTCCGTCACACTTCTGTGAAATACAGCTTGGGTCTAAAACAATCAAAGTTAAGCATTAGAGAGATTTCTATGTTTTTAAATGCTGTAAGCAGCACTCGCACACTATTTGAATTTTTTCTCACTCGTCGCTGCTTGCTACAATAGTGCTTCAGAATAAAGTAACTGATTACTTCGGCGATTGACTTCACATCATTGGTGTGTCAACTGCTGGGGACAAGAAGAGAAGTCCATCAAAATGTAAGTATTTTTAATTCATTTATCTTTCTAGCAAGAACTCATTAACTTGTATTTGCGATACTTTGAAACTTAGTATCCCACGTAAACACGAGTAGGCATGTTGAAATTAATTAAATACCGTAAGTAGATGCGACACATACGCAATTGTATTAGGAAGATATTTTCGATTTTTCTTGATATTTGGCCGCTAAAGCTACATGAACAATGTTGAATATTAAAATTTGACAATAAGCTTAAATACAATCAATACTTGTGACCCGTAAACGACGCCCGATTTAATGTGCAAACATAGTTTTTTGGCTAATAATGGTGTGTAGGGTACATTATGCCTAGGTCTACCTCTTATATTCATGCCTTCCCAATAAAACGATGTGTAAGTTTGATTCTTAAATAAAATAATATTTTACAAATGTATTTCATACGTAGGCCTATAATATATGTACATGTATTGCAGAAAGATCACTGTACAATTTACATGTAGGCCTACATGTAGGAATTTATGTTAGTAGCTTTGAACAATGAACATGTAGCTTTCTTTAATTCGCCATTATATTTTCAGCATGTACTGTATCAACGAGGAAGTGTTGGTGTATTGGATTGATGAGAACAAAGTTGGGTATTGGTACGATGGAGTCATATGATCGGTTTTCGAAAGAAGTTGCCGTGTAATTTTTCCCAACTATCCTGGTTGGGATTTGAATGTGAAAAACAGACACATCAGACGAAAAAAGAGAGGTAGGCATATGAAAACCCGATGATCTATGAACAATGATGAATGATGCTAATTCATTTTTCAGCTAAGATACTGCGGTCCATCAAAAAATCTGAGGCAGACTCCTGTGCTTCATCAGATCAGCCTGGCCAGCCTGACCCTTCTACTTCAGAGACGGACGCTGTCCCACGAGAGATGGAGACTATTCATTCCGATGTTGATGAGAATATCGAGCCTCAAGAGATGGTGCTGCCTGACCCTTCTACTTCAGAGACGGACACCGTCCCACGAGAGATGGAGACTATTCATTCCGATGTTGATGAGAATATCGAGCCTCAAGAGATGGTGCTGCCTGACCCTTCTACTTCAGAGACGGACCCTAGTGGTAAGTGCAAATCCGGGCTAATATTTACTTGTAATTACGTTATATGTGTATTTATTATATTATTATCATAGCTAGGGTAATCAATATTACTGAATATCACTGCTGAAAGTAGAGGTGATATTGTATTTAACCTAATCAGCGAAAACAGAACGAACTAATAGCGTAACGTGAATAAACGAACTAAATAATATACAAAATGTTATTGCTTTAAGCATCTGCATACCTGTATACATACCCTAAGCTTCCGCAATGTCTATGACCCTCTCTGCATGTCCGCTAAACATAACATTTCTTTGTCTGCAGGTCAGATTCAATCGGAATCGACTACATCACTTGGATTGCACGCACCGATTTATGGATTACGACGGTCATCACGACAACACGAAATTGAACTTGAATCTGTTTCTTCATCAAGTGATTACTCTTTTTCTGCTAGTGACGATGAAACCATAATCAGTTCTTCAGAATCAGATACATGTAGTGATGCCGACAATGACACAACATCCCAAGCTTGGCGTTGGAGGCGTAGGTCTGATGAATTTCCAGATTTCACATTCAACCCTCAAAGAGAGAAATCACGGCAAGTGAGAGATCCATTAGAGTACTTCTGCGATTATTATGATGACGATTTTCTAGAAAAAATTTGCTTTCAATCAAATTTGTATTCAAGACAAAAGGATCCTAACAGCAGATTCTGTCTCAATGCCAAAAATTTGCAAACATTCATGGGCACTTCTATTTGGACTGGGCTGTACATACTTGGTCATGTTCGAGGATACTGGTCAGATCTCACACGGCTGAATCACGTGGTTGATTTCATTTCTCGAGATGATTGGGAATCAATCAAAAGAAACCTTCACTTTGTTGACAACAGCTCTTGTGAACCAGCGAATCGCGGGAAAACCTTCAAATTTCAGCCTCTTTTGGATAACTTCAATAGGGTTGCAAAGTCCATAATTCCCGACGAATTCATCTCAGTTGATGAGCAAGTAATGCCATACAAAGGTCGAAGGAGTGGAGGTCTGCGACAGTATAACCCTAGAAAGCCAAAGAAATGGGGTCCGAAGTTTTACATGTGCTGTGGCAGTGGTGGTCTTATTCACGGGATCGAACTATATGGAGAAGGAAATCTCAATGCCGACAATGACAAGGAGGTTGGAAAATCAGGTAGTGTTGTTCTGAGATTGGTTCAGCATCTGCAAGACAACTGCAACTACAAAGTGTTATTTGACAACTGGTTCAACTCGGCGAAATTACAAGTAGTTTTGGCCAAGAAAGAAATGCAGGCATTGGGTACCTTGAGAACGGCCAGAGCACCAGGACTGAAACTTGACATGGATTCTGAATTGAAAAAGCGCGGAGGAGGTTCTATGATGGAGAATCAATGCTACAAAGACGGTGTGCTGTTATCGGCAGTGAAATGGTTCGACAGTAGAGGCGTGGTGGTTTTGAGCACATATTTGGGCAAGGGCGAAACTAGTTTTGTTCAACGATATGATCAAAGTCAAAAGAAAATGATTGACGTCGAATGTCCTGCTTCCATTGTAGGCTACAATCACAAGATGGGTTTCTTTGATGAAGCCAACAAATACGTTGCACTATACCGCATCACAATCCATTGCAACACAAGATTTTACATCCGATTCTTCTTTCACATGTTGGACCTCTCTCTTGTGAACAGTTGGTTATTATACATACGGGATTGCGATGACTGTGGCGTTACAGACCAGATGAAGTTATTTGAATTCAAAGCTCAAGTTGCAATTAGTCTTTGTCTGAGAGCCAAAGAAGCAAGAAATCGAGGAAGACCGTCATTGCAGGATTGCTTGTTCATCAAGAAAAAGAAATTGGGTGGACCGAGAACAATACTGACTCCAAGCATCATTAGAAATGATCAAATTGCACATTGGCCAGTCATGATGAATCAAGGAAGATTTAAAAATCAGACCTGCAAATCCAAGCCATCTACGGGATGTGAAAAGTGTCGTGTTCATTTGTGCATCACGAAACAGAACTGTTTTAAGGCTTTTCACGATGCCTTGTAAATGCATACAATTTATGCCGGTCGCAAAATACACTCCACAGAAATGAAGTCATTGACTTTTCTTAAAAGCCTGTTGTCCTATATATATGACAAACTTAATTATGCATCGATTTTCAAACATTTTGTCCAATTTCTGTTGCTAATTTAGTTTAATTCAGTATATTTACCCTGTAAACAAAAAAAATCAAAATTCAAAAATAATTCTAAAAAAAATTAATTACACGAACAAGTCGGGTGGCCTAAATATAGGACAAACTTGTATCTTTGTTCTATCCTAATGAAAATAATTTTTTAGCATTGGTTTCCACTATTTGACTCTTAATGTCACACCAAAAGAATGCTTGATTTTTTTTCACGTGTGGTTCTCATTCCCGGCGGTTTAAGGTTAAACAAATTTAATACTTATCAACAATTAATTGAGGAATCGGATAGCATTCTATTTTTTTTATCTCTATTTGCATTTTCTTACTACATAGAGTATAAGTACCTAACAATATCGATGGTATCAATATTGATACCATGACCATTCTAGGGTGTAACTTTTGCCGACCATCCTAGTGTTAATAAAGAATTCAGCTTAATTCACATGCTCTTTTCGCATGATCAAGATCATGTCCATGAAACATTCAACAAATCATAGCACCTCCTTTCCGATGGTCTGCGCTAAACTTCGGAGTTGATTGACCACGAACACGGCTCGGCCTCAACCACATGAATTTATGGATCAAACCATTTCTAGTTGACGATATAAATTCGGAGGAGATGATGTTAGCCAGAGGGATGAAATACAGTCTTCTGTGCTGCTCCTCTGAACAGCATGTGATGTGATCCTCATTTCATTAGAGATTGTGTCTTGTCCGAAAGATTTACGAAATTGTTTTTCTTTCAGACATCCCGGTGGAAGACTTCGCTGTCCAACACCCTCCTCCGCCCAGACCTGTTGTTTCCGGTAAGTTCTGATGAATAACATTTCAGGAAAATGAGAAATTTCTCTTGTGAAATTCAATGCCTTGAAATGGGAAACCAGGGCATTCAATATTCCGTAAATTCCGCAAATTAACCAACAATTCATTGACTTTGTCAATTCGTAATTCAAACCAGCACTGCTGATCAACTCCAAGAGGATGCTGGATATCCGCATTCTGTGATCATCGTTTGAACTGTCACTGCACGTGTAATATTGATAACTGAAAATACTTGATAGCACTGAGGATGAGTTTTCACTGCGTATTAAAGAGGTTATCTTTATCAAGAATCTTAAACCGTCTCTCAACAAGCAATTGAGTAACTCCTGTTGCAAATTATAGGACTGTTTTACATTCTTGGTTGCATCATTATTGCTTTTTGTGACCTTCACGTCAATCATTGTGCGAATGCCCAGTATTGACTGATATTTTAAATTAGAACAATAAGAAGTCCCGGATTCCTTGCACGACAACACGTCAAGGCAGTGACTGAAATGTGAGATTGCTTTAACGATATAGAAAATAATAGCCTCAAGTGTCTACTTAATATCAATTATCAATAGTAAGAACTTTAGTGGAAATTCTTCATCAGATACCAAACTGTTCAACTTCATGAAAATTACTCTTCTTATTGAAACTTTGAAGGCAGACAAGAGAACTCGTTCTTCTACAGATGAAAATCAAATCTGAAGGAAAATTCTAGTTTTCATGAGGAGAATCCGTTTTTGAAAGATTTTCTTCTAATAAGTAAATTGGAGATAGAAAACATGAAGAAGACAAGAAATGAATGGAAATACGTTTGCAGGACGATCAGCAGTTGTGTGAATTCTCCAAAATGTGAAAAATGATTAACAGAAGGGAATCTTCAACTGAATTCCTTCCAAAACAACTTGCTTGCATCAAATTTCATTCATTTCCTCTTCTTTGCAGCTTCTTTTCGTCTGGTGGACAGCACGGTCGGAGGAAGTGGCAGAACAGGTGACTACGTCCTCAATCTCCCGAATCCTCCGACTGTGGGAGAAGTCAGAAGAGGAGTAGCGGAGGCGTTCAACCGGCGTCCGGAGGAGACGCGGATTCTACAAGGGACAGCCGAAGTTGGCGGGAGAGCGGTGTTCTGGGCGGTTGAGAATGGAAGAGGGTGTTGGACCTCCGCAGACGGGGAGGAGGTGGAGCAGGTGCCGCGGAAGGATGAGAAGTGGGAATTCCTGGAGGAGGACGAAAAGACCTTCATTCTTCCTCCAGGACGCTGTCTCGTCCTCGGCATCTATCCCCGTTGACAGATAAAAGAAAACTTGTCATTTTCATCATTTAAATCCACTAATGGAAGACATTCTGTGAATTTATGTTGAAAATTTTCATCAAACTTGCAATTAATTTACACCTCTAATTTTCACTCCACGGAGGTCTTATGTACATTAGGAGGTCTGTCCTGTTATATAGACATTGCGTCTCATGTGTCTGCATGTATCAGAGGGTAAACAATGTAATAGGACCTCAATTTCATGCTCAAGGAACATGCTTAGCGGTTCATCCGTGGTTCAAGCGGCAGCGCAGACAACCGTAGACGACGCGGAAACTATAAACGCTCGTCCGCGCGTTTCCCATGTTTTAACAGCATCACATCAAGTGATTTCTGACTCTTAGTGCAGCGCGTATGTACGCAGGTAGAAGAATAGAATGTCCTTAACCGCGGATGTTTGGGGTGTTCCGTAATTACGCGTGACATGTCACCTAGTGATTTCAGATTATGCATGCGTCATCTTGTGTACATTAGGCCCAGTCTCGAATGCACTACAATGTGCAGATGGGACCTAGTGTCTCATTACATCTGAATAAGGAACATTCCAACTTGCATTTAAGACATGTCTGTGATGCTCTAGAATTGCTTAGAAATGAAGCACGCACATGAATATAGACAAAAATAAACAATAGTGTAAAGAAAGCGCATGATTTTTGCATTTGTCAATATAAGAATGATGCAGAGGACTTACTTGTACTTACTTGGATGCGCTTGACCAGCTCAAGTGATCGTGGCGACGTCAGATCCCGAGAGGCCTGGCGGTCGTGGGCACGGACAAGAAGGTCGGGAAGCGAGAGGACGTCTTGCACTTGGGAAATCCATGTAAGCCGCGGTCGGCCGCGCGGGCGACTCCAACCATGCGGCGGGCGGCGAGCCGATGATTCTAAAGCTTTTCTTGCGGACTAGACGGGTTGGGGCGAGAAACGTGGTAGAGAAGGCAACCTTCCGTCACCTAGAACCTGCCCTCCAAAAGAATTCCCCTTCAAATAGAACCCGCCTTCATATAGAATCCGTCCTCAAATAGAGCTGCAACAAATCATTCAACACGCAAATTACATGCATAAAAATTCGGTACTTTGGACTTTGCTTTTTCTTGCTAATAAAATATAAAGTCACACCTAAGAGTTGAAGTTCATCTATCAATTCGAAGGTCTATGATAAAATTAGCAATTTTGAAAAAGTATTAGCATTAACATATTGGCTGGAATGAAATTTTATTTGTTATTCAGTGGCTCTGCTGACTGCCTGTTGACCGGTTCGCATGCCTGCCTGATCTTTGAATGAATTATTCACACAATTCCTGTGACAAGTGGCATTGTCGTCCATGTAAATCCAGTCGCACGAGGGATCACCCAATATGGAGGACAATGGAAGAATGTTCCTTCGCAAATCATTCACATATCCATCGGAATTCATGTTATCCCCTTGGAGATTAAATGTCTGTTAAATTAGCTTTTCGATAAGTTCCTATTACTTTCATGCTCAACCTCAAGAGTATTTTCTTAAGCGTGATCACATCACAGGCAACCTGCCACTGGCAGAGCAAGACAACACAATCAAATACAATGATTTCAATTAATTTCAAAAGATGTATATGGGTCCACATCGCTATTCAGATTCAAGAAATGAAACATGAATTTAGCGAATCATGAAATCATGCCGGTGTTACAGCATACGTTTTCCGTTCATCTCTTTTACCAGCGGGACATTGAAATGGTGTTTACATTTTCCGGTCGGAAATTTAAAGTATGTTTGTCACACTGATTTAGATTTTCCGCTTTTCTCTATTACCCCCTCCCCCGAACTAGCTAAGACTGCATGTGTGTATTTTACCCCCTCATTAGTCTGTTACCCCTTTCATGAGTATAACGTAGGATATTTAGAATAAAAACAAAATTCCATTATACATTGTATTTTTTAAAGTGACATGCCTTTATCATTTTTTTCAATCTTATACCATTACTGCTTACATAGTAGGTGTTTCTTCCCTTTATAGCGTCAATGGTATAAATAGTAGAGCTGCATGTGGTCTCCAACTTGTTTCCTTTTCTGTCATCTCTCCTCTTGTTTCTCATGAGCACTTTGTCGCCTATCGAGTACTCTGGTGGTGCATTTCGTCTCTGATGGTATTTCCGCATCTTCTCCTGAGAGTCCTTGATCTTCACCATCATCTTCTCGTGAAGTTTTCTCCTCGCTTCGTTCTTGACTGTGAAATATTGAGCGAATTCCGCGGACGTCATCGTTCGAGCATCATTTGCTTGGTCCTCATGAGCGGGATCAGAAGGGGGTGTTGGCTCTTGTCCAAACACAGCACGATATGGTGAAACCCAAGTTGTACTGTGACGGCTGGAATTGTATGCCAGTAATGCTCCAGGAAGGTCTTGATCCCAGTTACCAACAAGTCCATCTTCTTCAATCCGTTTTCTCAGTACTCAGTATGGATTCCAGAGTCTGATTGAAACGCTCAACCTGAAGGCCTTGAGGTGTGTCTTGTATCAATCATTTCCGTTAATGTGTCAACAATCTGGTTGCACGATTCTCTACCTTGATCCGATAATAAAATTGAAGGCCATCCGAACATGCAAAATAACTCGTACAGATAGCTTGCCACAGTCGGTGCTTTGATGTCCATTGTAGCACGTGCGAATGCAAACTTTGAGAACTTGCATGTGACGGCAATAATATTCGAGTTCCCAGCAAAAGATTCAGGCAGATGTGTAATGCAGTCTATTGCAACAAAATGAAAAAATTGAGGTTTTTCTATTGGAATTGGAGAGATTTCCTTGCTTCTGCTGCAGAATTTTTTATTCACTGTTTGGCAGGTATGACATCTTGAGACCAACTCCTTAGCATCTTTCGACATGTTAGTCCAGAAATACCTCTGCTCAATTTTGTGTAGAGTCTTCATTTGGCCCAAATGACCGCCTTCTGTACCGCTGTGGAGTGCATGTAGTTTTTCTTGCTTTTCTTCAGTAGTAAAGAGAACCATGCTTTGTAATGTACTTCTTACTTTACGAGAATCAAGCTTCTGTCCTTTTGACTTTTTTACTTTGTAGTACAAAGTGCCATCGAAAACAGTGTAATTTAGAGCTTTGCTTCGTACTCTTCTTTTCATCGCTTTATCCGCCTCTTCTGGGTAGGTTCCATCTCTCAGATAGTAGAAGACATGTCTGTCGGTCACTTCTGAGACAGTTCCGACTTTGGAGGGACCTCGCGTCTTTCTTGTTGATAATGTAGCATGTTCAGCAGACATCTTCGATAATTCAATCAGCAAACGTCATCGTGTCAAAGAAAGCCACACATTTTACATCTTTCATGACCCTAAATCAATGACATAGCACTCATGATCGAGAGAAATAGAGACATGACGGAAATAGAATATGCTGATTATGTTGTGACTTTCTTTGACCTAGGTAACGCAGATATCTGATTCTCTGCTTCCGATCAGAAAAACAGATCAGGGGGTAAAAGCAAGTCATAACACCGGTGAAAATTTAATGAAAAACTTGAAATTTCAGCCAAGAAAGCACGAATAATATCGCGACTTTTTCATGAAGACTTCTATTATAATACGGATCATGAAATTCCCTTCATAATCAGCTTGATTTCCGCTTAGTTAGGATGCTTATTAGCAAATATTCATTACTTTTGATATCCACCTTGTTTCAAACTATTTATAAGGACGTCATCTCGTGAGTATATAAATTATGTTATTCATTAGTCAACACTCTACCTATATATTCCTACTCTATGTCAATGTCAATCGAATATGTTCAATCTTGCTTTAAGCTAACATTGAAAATTCGGCAGGTACTTTTAAAAGTAATAGGTGCATCATCGCTTTGTTACATGTAAGACATTATCACAAACTGATTGCATTAAAGATTCTAGACAAATGGTATTTGACATAGTAGTCAGCATCACTTTCTTACAGAATACAGGGGAATTGAA
Source organism: Prostheceraeus crozeri (assembly GCA_907163375.1). Taxonomy (NCBI): domain Eukaryota; kingdom Metazoa; phylum Platyhelminthes; order Polycladida; family Euryleptidae; genus Prostheceraeus; species Prostheceraeus crozeri. The sequence goes on from CAJQUW010007252.1 coordinate 194,179, forward strand.
TGCATGGATTCATGTCTGCAGCAATGAATCGACATTTTCGTCCGACGGCAAATATAATCACTATATAATGTATACATAACAATTACTTTTAAATTACAATTAAATTTTAAATTAATCGATGTTATGCGAATGACAATTTTTGATCAGACTTTCTCAATTATGAATAACAGTCATTAATGCGACCTTACAATCCCATATCGAACGATATTTTGCAATAACCTACTACTTTCAGTTACATTTAAACTAAGAGTTATGTATATGACATCGTATAGGTAACGCTGTTTCGTTTAACGAACAGTAAGGAGGTAAGTAGCATGGATATTTCTGTCATTAAATCAAGACGCCATCGATTGACAATGAATTCTAAACACACAGATGCTACAAACAGGAGACGCAATATCTGATTAAAATAAGGGAAAATAACAAAGTGCCACAAACCTTTTGTATTTTTTTTCTTGGAAATTTCGCTGATAAAATGCAACTTAGAAAATAAGAACACATTAAAATAAAGAAGATAAATCCATGCATGGTACAATTTAAGCAGAAAATGAAGGCGAAGAAAGCATTATGGTATTGTAAAATTCAGCAGGAAATTCGTCCATACAGTATAGAAGTTGAATTACCTCTCGCACTGTTCAACTTGACATTGGACAGTCAAACTTCGTAAGTGTAAGGATATTAATCACAGTTTTACCCGCAAACCACAAGAGACAATAATACAAATTGTAGAGTGCCAGTTCGCCTGTTAATTGAATAGAAAGATGTCCTGATGCTTTCTATGTATAACGAGTCAATAATACAAATTGTAGAGTGCCAGTTTGCCTGGAAATTTCTATTCGCAAAATTCCATAAGAATTGAAAAAAATTCAACATTCACATCGAATCTTTCTGTTTCGTTCCTCGATCGTAGAGTTTCGGGACTTCTTTGATCCGAATCAATCTGCTGACGAAGGTGATCAAATTCCGATCTTAAAATTTGAATCATATTTTCATGCACAAGAACTTGAATCACATTTCTCGGTGTTTCAGCAGTCACAAAAATCAACAACTTGTCTGTGATGTACGATTGCAATGATGAAACCAAAAGCGGAAAATATTCGTTTTTACGGACATACGTTTGGAAATGCGTCCGCATGCCGTGGAGTAGCCTAATCTGACTGTCATTGTCGCCATATTCTTCGCTTTCACGCAGACGCTCATAGTATGGAATATCCTCATATGATAAAAAGTGAAAATATTCAGGAAAAGTTTGCCTTTTCTTCGTTAGTGCTTCTTTATGTAATTTCTTGATGATCTTCGAAGTTTCCTTTTCCACGGCCTCTTCGACGATGTTTGACAAAATTGTATTGAGTTGCTCATTCTCAAAACTGTTTTCACATTGGACTGATTGAAAAAAGCCTGACAAGAAATAGACAAAGTTTGTCCATCTTCGCTTCATATTTCCTCCTCTAAGACTCAATATTAGAGAACACAACCAAACAGATCTGATCACGACGTGCAAATGATTCCTGCGCTGCTTTGAGTTCTAATTTTAGTACAGAAAATATCACATGACTTCCCTCAACTGATGGTGCAATTTCCAGGAAATTGTCTGCCGAGAGATGCAGGCAATCGGTGAATCGCCTGTCAGTTATATTGCTCATAACAAAAGGTGATTAATGCTATTTATAGTTAAAATCCGTTCCCTGAACACATCGCGCTTTTTCCAAGAATTCAAAGCACTACATTTGTTAGGCATGTCGATCTTCAGTGCAATCAAATGGTGATAAAAGTCAAGAATGAAAAATTCAAATCATGTTAGCCTGCTAGCGCTACATTCATAGATTTCTGTGGAAGAGTTTCCTGTCCAGACGCTATATATCTAGGAGTCCATGGCGGGAAATATGAACGGAAAGGCGCGTTATATCTATGCCAATTATGAGTGCTCTTGTCCTGCTTCAGTATAATAGACTAGATCTGTGAATAGATATTTTCTCGATTGATGAACCTAAATTTCGATTTAAAATACATCTTAGTCACAATCTGTCCTTGATCATCATGTCACGTCAGCAAATAAAACTCTTTATTTTTCACCGTGCGTATAATGTAGATATCCTGTCACTTTATTTTACCTGTAAAGCAGATTACTGAAACGGTTGCGGTAATATAAGTAATATTTTCATTATTGCACTGGTTGAATTATAGACTTCTATATAGATATATGCGATTGAATTATATAAAACCCGCTTATCATTTAACTCATCAAACATCATAGAATTAGATTAGTCATAATGGTCATGATATCGGTGAAAAATAAAATTACCAACACATAAAATTTTACTTTACACATAAAAGTAAAATTACAAAAAAGCTACCAATACACGGGAAATAACAGTCAGTACTACATTCTCAAAAATATTAGAAGTTTTAATTTTGAAAGAAATTAGTCAAGAAATTCAAATATCCCCATCACAACATAGATATCAGAAGTCAATCGGAACAGATATGCTATCAGTAACTGACTATCAAGGATTGTATCTTAGAACATTACCATTCAAAATCGCCACTCTACATTGCTTCGCTAGATTCAGAGAAATGCTTTGACTCTATATGGCATGCTGGAATGTTTTATAAGCTATGGATAGGACTAAATGGATTTGATTGCACAGTAAATGACAGAAGAGTTGGACTGTGGATTTTACTTAAACGGTGGTATAACTCTCTCAACATCAAGATATCCTGGAAAGGTAAAATCTCAAACCTCATTCCTGTTCAAAGAGGAGTACGGCAGGGAAGTATACTATCGCCATGGCTCTATTCTATGTTTTCAGATGACATCTTAAGAATGATTCCATCTTCTAGTCATTCCCTGAAATTTTATGATGTCTCATTCAGTCCATTCTCTTACGCGGACGATATCACTATTAGGAGTGGCTCACCGACAGGACTACAAGACTATTCCGATCTAGCGTCTGGAATCCCTCTCGCCTGGTGGACTCAACAGATCTCTTCCTATTGACAACCCCATACTTAATTTTGTAACCCTGACCGGCAACTGTACGGACAGATTAAATACTTTTATTAAGCGCGTCTGCAAGTCTGATCTGAATATTGATGTTCGCCTTTCCTGAAGAAAAATGATAGAAAATGTTGGATGAACTGATTTTGGTATCTGCTTTGTATTCATTATTTCAATAGTTTTTGTTTATTCATGCATACTGAGATGTTATAAACTTCACTTTCTTTTTCTATATATATGGCTCTTTAATGCTTAATTGTTAACGATTTATCGCTTAACAAGTTTTAGCGTCTCGATGGGTGGACCTAATTTTATTTACTCATGTTTTTATTTCATACTTTTAATGCATAGAAATTGATAACAATAAAACCTCTAGAATGGAAATTAAGCTTCATGCAATACACAATAACGGCACATAAATCGCACGCATTTTCACTTAGATGCACCTGCCAACGTCTGTATCATTGGGTTAGAATCAGTTACATGTGTAAATCGAAGCTTTTAATTGGTTCTTCATGCCCCAACTTAGTTCCCTCGGATGAGTCAATTTCCATTCTAGCGAACTTCAGATAAACAGTTTATTTCTATGGGTTAATGAGAACATAGATTCTTTATTAACATCGTTGCATGTGGTAGCATTCATGTATGGACTATTGAGGCATCTCTATTGTGTATTTTATTGGTCTTGTGGTGAAACCAGTGTCTATTGTCTGATGCCTTCTTTGTCACATGCTATAGATAATTGTCAGCTGTCAGGAGATCATGTCCATAGCTATTTCGCTACGTGACCATATTCATTTGTACACCACAGCAGAAGCCTGACAGGCGAAATATCTGGTGTCTCTCGAATAAAGTGCAATCTACGGCAATTTTGGTTTTGCAAGATCAATCGGAGTTGTGTGAGTAGCGCGTGAAGCATGCGTCGGACTCTACCAGTTCGGCGCTTTTCTCATCAAAATACTACTACTACTAGTACTACTACACATCTCGTGGAAAGATATCCATTTTTTGCTTTCTCCTCGATCAACATTCTATGCCCTCGCCCTTCGGGCTCGTGCATAGATATGTTGACCTCGAAGAAAGCAATAAAGATGGATATTTTGCACTAGTTGCGCAAATAACTATTACGCAACTCGTGCATGAGATTGCTTCACCATAGCATTCTAACTCGTTAGATTTAAATAGCCCTCACCCCATAGAAATGGATAATAGTACACTAGAATGGAAGTTCGATATCTTGCCTATGTACAATGATGGCACATGGAAAAGTCGATGGTTTGTAGCTCTGCTTCGACTTTGCATCTAAAACATTGCATCATTGTCAAACTATTTGTCAAGTTGGTTGTGGAAGTTGTTGATTTTCATGAAGAGAACTTTAAGTGAGATGGCAACATTGTTTCATGTAAATTAGCCTACTATTCCATGGATTAATATACTGTGTCTATTTGTAGCAGTCATTGACAACTATTTTCTAATTTTTCAATACTAGAATGTGAATCAAAAATTGGTTCAGAGTCATAATCGAGTGTGGTAGGTGTACTGGTTGTGAGAATATCTCAAGAATTCAAAGATAAAAATTCTAGTTATTGGATAATTTCTCCTTCTAGCGGTTAAGAAACCTAGCGCTTTTCTGGAATAAACACATTGAAAGCTTCTTTACCGACAGTCATTTCTCAGCTAAATGAAATGTCGCTGGAACTTTTCAATTAATCACTTTTCAATGACTTATGTGATATATTATCAAACTCCCTTCTCCTATACACTATGTGTTGTACTATGTGTTCTACATTTCTACATGTAGAACGGAATTTTCTAGAAAATAAATGATACATGTAATCCAATGGCTTACCGCTATTTACCCTACTATGCACCATGCACCCAAATAATTGCAAAGCTGGAGATATCCTAAAGCTAAAGGCTAAAGGCCTCATGCTCAATAAAATGCCAGTTTAAATATCGGCCCTTCAAATTTCAATGAATGGAATGCACATAGAAGTAGACAATAGTATTTCTAGTTGTGTTTCTATTCTATGGGAAATGCATAGACAATCAATATTGGATAGGCTATCTACTAGGACTTATGGATGCATGGAAAAGCCAACCGACGTGTGTGTTCTTAGCAGATTGTCTATATATATCGTCACTGTCCATAGATTGACATTTCTTGATCGTTGAGATTTAGTGATAAACTACTCATCTGTACTACCATAGACTATACCACACTCGGCTTCGCCTCGTGCTACATTTTCTGTGGTAGTACAGATGTCGTAGTTATATCACTATAGTGTGATGATATTTTGGAAGCTCACATTCGAAAGCGTGCAAAGATTTTGAAAATTGTTCAAATATATTGAATAGGGGAACCCTTTTAAGTGAAATGAATACTCTGAGATTTCTTGGCCTCTGATTTCAAGCTGCAGCAATGCATGTTCTGTAAATCGACACTACGAGTTGCGTATGTGTCTGATTATACTCTTGATTGATCATAGGAGCAATATTTCAAAATGATGAACGTACAGACCGTTTTACAGGATTTCCTTCTTTGTAATCCTGTCGCTGGAGTATTTTGTAAATTCACTATTGCTCTTGTGTACATGATCTTTGGACAAGGGTCAACAATCCAGATCACAAATTGACTTGATAATTAAAAATGCCAACCCGAAAACAAGAAAGCCAGCTCGCAAAGTTTGCTTTTTGCCCCAACTAAGTTCCCCCGGAGTGTGCACAGACATAATAAGAAGGCAATTTTTTTCAATTATTGTGCTTATAGATCGGTCTATGACTGAACACATTACGGAGCTTTTGTTAAGTAAGTAAGTAATAAGTAAGTGCGAAGATAATTTATTGCGTAACGGTTACTCTCAACAAGACATAAAAATGGCTCAGAAAAATCAAATAAAAAGGAAATACAAAAAAGACGGAAAATCCAATAGGTGTACTCTAAAACCTCCTTTTGTTAGTGATAGTCCTATAAGAAAAATTAACTACAGTATTCGCAAGTACAGATTAGGTATCAATTTTGTTAGTACCGGTAATAAAAAGCTCCGTAATGTGTTCAGTCACAGACCGATCTATAAGCACAATAATTGTGACCTATGTGACAAATTGCATTCTTATTATGTCTGTGAGGTGACTTGTGTAATTTATCAATTCACTTGCAAATTTTGTAATGGCCAATATATCGGTAAAACTGCTCGTCCATTTCATTTAAGATATAACGAACACAAAAACAGTATTAAATGTAAAAACAATTCAAGCGCTTTAAGCGATCATAGAAATATTTGTAGCAATGTCAATAGCATTGACGATTTTAATGTAGAAATTTTAAAGCGTGTGCGTGATTCGGTTGAGGCAAGTTTGGTGGAAGCTCGTTTAATTAATTACCATCAACCTTTGATGAACAGGCGTCACGAGACTGTTGCAACGAGAATTAGAGTTTTGTAAATCACTCTTTCATTATAGTGATATAACTACGACATCTGTACTACCACAGAAAATGTAGCATGAGGCGAAGCCGAGTGCTACATCTTTCTATGGTAGTACAGATGGAGTAGTTATATCACTATTATCAAACGATCAAGAAATGTCAATGAACTCTATGGACCAGTGACGATATAGACAATCTGCTAAGAACACAAACGTGGTTGGCTTTCCATGGCATCCAAAGTCCTAGTAGATAGCCTATCCAATATTGATGTCATGCATTTCCATAGAAATTAACAATACCATAGAAAGTACTATTGTCTACTTCTATGTGCATTTCCTTCATTTGAATTTCAAGTGAACCGATATTTAACTGGCATTTGCATGAGGTGTAGCCTTATTATCTATACCCAAGATATCATCTAAGCTTACTTGCAATTTGGGTGCATTGTAGGGTAAAAAAATGTAGCACGGTAGCCCATTGGATTACATGTATTTTGATTCATAGAAATTCCGTTCTACATTAGAAAATGTAGAACGCATAGTTCAACATAGTGGAGATAGGAAGGGAGTTTGATAATATCTGTGCTAGTTCTGCCACGACTAAGCGTCTGGACGCGAAACGTCGGCACAATTATATTTTATTGAATTTTATACAGTCATACATCGGCAGTAATTTTCACTCGGGAGAGGTTTTTCTATTGCTATCATCGGAGTCATGGTCCTTCCGCCTTCTGCTATTGCATGCAATGGATATTATTGCTGCCTGTCGTCGGGCATAAATTCAAATGCCCGGCGAAATGGAAAATGGAAGATTGGGCGTGCGCTACACGCTCTCGGATATCTTCCCATTAATGCCCTAGATAGATAGCTATAATTCATATATTGGTACTATGTAACCCAATACTACCTGTTTGAAAGCCTATCGGTCCTTTTATAGTCAGTTTTTATATTCAGTCTACATGTCATTATGACATAGACTTCTGTACGTTGATGTCGGTGTGAATTTTGAATTTTATACTGGACCTGTTAATTTCTTTCCTTTTACACATGAAGATAGTTAACGGATGTTAGCAGAAATTAATTGTGATAAATAACAAAAATATGATCAGTATCTTTCAATATTGCCTCTTTCCAGTTCAATTCAAAATAGAAGCCTATTTATTATAATAATTGTATATAATATGACTATCTATGTCTATAGAGTACGTATATTAGGTAGAGTGGTAACTCCGCATTTATTAAATCCCCAATGTGTATACACTTTCGATTTTATGAAATGAACTGGAGGGGGATATAGTTGGTAGTTGTTTCCAAATGTGAGATATGCAAATTTTTGTAGTTTTGAAGAATTTGCCACGGAATTGAGTGATCATGCTTGTAATGCAGAAGGAATGATGGTATTTTATAGATTCTCAGTGTCATGACAGCCTTGGAGATTAAATGTCTGTTAAATTAGCCTTTCGATAAGTTCCTATTACTTTCATGCTCAGCCTCAAGAGTATTTTCTTAAGCGTGATCACATCACAGGCAACCTGCCACTGGCAGAGCAAGACAACACAATCAAATACAATGATTTCAATTAATTTCAAAAGATGTATATGGGTCCACATCGCTATTCAGATTCAAGAAATGAAACATGAATTTAGCGAATCATGAAATCATGCCGGTGTTACAGTATACGTTTTCCGTTCATCTCTTTTACCAGCGGGACATTGAAATGGTGTTTACATTTTCCGGTCGGAAATTTAAAGTATGTTTGTCACACTGATTTAGAGTTTCCGCTTTTCTCTTTTACCCCCTCCCCCGAGCTAGCTAAGACTGCATGTGTGTATTTTACCCCCTCATTAATCTGTTACCCCTTTCATGAGTATAACGTAGGATATTTAGAATAAAAACGAAATTCCATTATAGCCTACATTGTATTTTTTAAAGTGACATGCTTTTATCATTTTTTTTAATCTTATACCATTACTGCTTACATAGTAGGTGTTTCTTCCCTTTATAGCGTCAATGGTATAAACAGTAGAGCTCCATGTGGTCTCCAACTTGTTTCCTTTTCTGTCATCTCTCCTCTTGTTTCTCATGAGCACTTTGTCGCCTATCGAGTACTCTGGTGGTGCATTTCGTCTCTGATGGTATTTCCGCATCTTCTCCTGAGAGTCCTTGATCTTCACCATCATCCTCTCGTGAAGTTTTCTCCTCGCTTCGTTCTTGACTGTGAAATATTGAGCGAATTCCGCGGACGTCATCGTTCGAGCATCATTTGCTTGGTCCTCATGAGCGGGATCAGAAGGGGGTGTTGGCTCTTGTCCAAACACAGCACGATATGGTGAAACCCCAGTTGTACTGTGACGGCTGGAATTGTATTCCAGTAATGCTCCAGGAAGGTCTTGATCCCAGTTACCAACAAGTCCATCTTCTTCAATCCGTTTTCTTAGTATGGATTCCAGAGTCTGATTGAAACGCTCAACCTGAAGGCCTTGAGGTGTGTCTTGTATCAATCATTTCCGTTAATGTGTCAACAATCTGGTTGCACGATTCTCTACCTTGATCCGATAATAAAATTGAAGGCCATCCGAACATGCAAAATAATTCGTACAGATAGCTTGCCACAGTCGGTGCTTTGATGTCCATTGTAGCACGTGCGAATGCAAACTTTGAGAACTTGCATGTGACGGCAATAATATTCGAGTTCCCAGCAAAAGATTCAGGCAGATGTGTAATGCAGTCTATTGCAACAAAATGAAAAAATTGAGGTTTTTCTATTGGAATTGGAGAGATTTCCTTGCTTCTGCTGCAGAATTTTTTATTCACTGTTTGGCAGGTATGACATCTTGAGACAAACTCCTTAACATCTTTCGAAATGTTAGTCCAGAAATACCTCTGCTCAATTTTGTGTAGAGTCTTCATTTGGCCCAAATGACCGCCTTCTGTACCGCTGTGGAGTGCATGTAGTTTTTCTTGCTTTTCTTCAGTAGTAAAGAGAACCATGCTTTGTAAAGTACTTCTTACTTTACGAGAATCAAGCTTCTGTCCTTTTGACTTTTTTACTTTGTAGTACAAAGTGCCATCGAAAACAGTGTAATTTAGAGCTTTGCTTCGTACTCTTCTTTTCATCGCCTTATCCGCCTCTTCTGGGTAGGTTCCATCTCTCAGATAGTAGAAGACATGTCTGTCGGTCACTTCTGAGACAGTTCCGACTTTGGAGGGACCTCGCGTCTTTCTTGTTGATAATGTAGCATGTTCAGCAGACATCTTCGATAATTCAATCAGCAAACGTCATCGTGTCAAAGAAAGCCACACATTTATATCTTTCATGACCCTAAATCACTGACATAGCACTCATGATCGAGAGAAATAGAGACATGACGGAAATAGAATATGCTGATTATGTTGTGACTTTCTTTGACCTAGGTAACGCAGATATCTGATTCTCTGCTTCCGATCAGAAAAACAGATCAGGGGGTAAAAGCAAGTCATAACACCGGTGAAAATTTAATGAAAAACTTGAAATTTCAGCCAAGAAAGCACGAATAATATCGCGACTTTTTCATGAAGACTTCTACTATAATACGGATCATGAAATTCCCTTCATAATCAGCTTGATTTCCGCTTAGTTAGGATGCTTATTAGCAAATATTCATTACTTTTGATATCCAACTTGTTTCAAACTACTGTATTTATAAGGACGTCATCTCGTGAGTATATAAATTATGTTAATTATTAGTCAACACTCTACCTATATATTCCTACTCTATGTCAATGTCAATCGAATATGTTCAATCTCGCTATAAGCTAACATTGAAAATTCGGCAGGTACTTTTAAAAGTAATAGGTGCATCATCGCTTTGTTACATGTAAGACATTATCACAAACTGATTGCATTAAAGATTCTAGACAAATGGTATTTGACATAGTAGTCAGCATCACTTTCTTACAGAATATAGGGGAATTTAAATGTATGGATTCATGTCTGCAACAATGAATCGACATTTTCGTCCGACGGCAAATATAATCACTATATAATATATAATGTATACATAACAATTACTTTTAAATTACAATTAAATTTTAAATTAATCGATGTTATGCGAATGACAATTTTTGATTAGACTTTCTCAATTATGAATAAGTCATTAATGCGACCTTCCAATCCCAAATCGAACGATATTTTGCAATAACCTAATACTTTCAGTTACATTTAAACTAAGAGTTATGTATATGACATCCTATAGGTAACGCTGTTTCGTTTAACGAACAGTAAGGAAGTAAGTAGCATGGATATTTCTGTCATTAAATCAAGACACCATCGATTGACAATGAATTCTAAACACACAGATGCTACAAACAGGAGACGCAATATCTGATTAAAATAAGGGAAAATAACAAAGTGCCACAAACCGTCTGTATTTTTTTCTTGGAAATTTCGCTGATAAAATGCAACTTAGAAAATAAGAACACATTAAAATAAAGAAGATAAATCCATGCATGGTACAATTTAAGCAGAAAATGAAAGCGAAGAAAGCATTATGGTATTGTAAAATTCAGCAGGAAATTCGTCCATACAATATAGAAGTTGAATTACCTCTCGCACTGTTCAACTTGACATTTGACAGTCAAACTTCGTAAGTGTAAGGATATTAATCACAGTTTTACCCGCAAACCACAAGAGACAATAATACAAATTGTAGAGTGCCAGTTTGCCTGGGAATTGAATAGAAAGATGTCCTCATGCTTTCTATGTATAACGTGACAATAATACAAATTGTAGAGTGCCAGTTTGCCTGGGAATTGAATAGAAAGATATCCTGATGCTTTCTATGTATAACGAGACAATAATACAAATTGTAGAGTGCCAGTTTGCCTGGGAATTGAATAGAAAGATGTCCTGATGCTTTCTATGTATAACGAGACAATAATACAAATTGTAGAGTGCCAGTTTGCCTGGGAATTGAATAGAAAGATATCCTCATACTTTCTATGTATAACGAGACAATAATACAAATTGTAGAGTGCCAGTTTGCCTGGGAATTGAATAGAAAAATATCCTCAGACTTTCTATGTATAACGAGACAATAATACAAATTGTAGAGTGCCAGTTCGCCTGGGAATTGAATAGAAAGATGTCCTGATGCTTTCTATGTATAACGAGACAATAATACAAATTGTAGAGTGCCAGTTCGCCTGGGAATTGAATAGAAAGATATCCTCAGACTTTCTATGTATAACGAGACAATAATACAAATTGTAGAGTGCCAGTTTGCCTGGGAATTGAATAGAAAGATGTCCTGATGCTTTCTATGTATAACGAGACAATAATACAAATTGTAGAGTGCCAGTTTGCCTGGGAATTGAATAGAAAGATATCCTCAGACTTTCTATGTATAACGAGACAATAATACAAATTGTAGAGTGTCAGTTTGCCTGGAAATTTCTTTTTGCAAAATTCCATAAGAATTGAAAAAAATTCAACATTCTCATCGAATCTTTCTGTTTCGTTCCTCGATCGTAGAGTTTCGGGACTTCTTTGATCCGAATCAATCTGCTGACGAAGGTGATCAAATTCCGATCTTAAAATTTGAATCATATTTTCAAGTACAAGAACTTGAATCACATTTCTCGGTGTTTCAGCAGTCACAAAAATCAACAACTTGTCTGTGATGTACGATTGCAATGATGAAACCAAAAGCGGAAAATATTCGTTTTTGCGGACATACGTTTGGAAATGCGTCCGTATGCCGTGGAGTAGCCTAATCTGACTGTCATTGTCGCCATATTCTTCGCTATCAGGCAGACGCTCATAGTATGGAATATCCTCATATGATAAAAAGTGAAAATATTCAGGAAAAGTTTGCATTTTCTTCGTTAGTGCTTCTTTATGTAATTTCTTGATGATCTTCGAAGTTTCCTTTTCCACGGCCTCTTCGACGATGTTTGACAAAATTGTATTGAGTTGCTCATTCTCAAAACTGTTTTCACATTGGGCTGATTGAAAAAAGCCTGACAAGAAATAGACAAAGTTTGTCCATCTTCGCTTCATATTTCCTCCTCTAAGACTCAGTATTAGAGAACACAACCAAACAGATCTGATCACGACGTGCAAATGATTCCTGCGTTGCTTTGAGTTCTAATTTTAGTACAGAAAATATCACAGGACTTCCCTCAACTGATGGTGCAATTTCCAGGAAATTGTCTGCCGAGAGATGCAGGCAAGCGGTAAATCGCCTGTCAGTTATATTGTTCATAACAAAAGGTGATTAATGCTATTTATAGTTAAAATCCGTTCCTTGAAAAAAATCGCGCTATTTCCAAGAAATTTGTCGCTCATTGAATACATTGTGTTGTATGCACGCCTTTCATAACCCGAGAAAAAAAACTTATCAACTTGGAAATTGGTATTTACTTGGAAAATTTATAAGATTTGAATAGTTTAACAAACGTTTTGGAAAATTAACAAATTTAGGAAATGTGTAACAATTGCCTAACAAATATTTGCTACATTTTGTATGTAAGTCGATATTAACGAATTTTGCGAAATTTAGAAAACGTTTATCAAATGCCTAGGTAATATTTGTTTGGTTATCCAAACAAATGATTTTTTGCATTTACTAAGTTTGATGAAAGAAAAATCTTGCAATAGGCAGGATCCGCTTATGAGTAGCAGTCGTAAAAGGCGGTTTTAATTGCATGGTGATTTCAATGTGCGGTAACTTCACCCGTACAATTTTTTGAACTCATGCATATCACAAGGATGATCATCAGCTCTCATAAACTCTGATTACAATCATCTCTCAATAAAATAGAAATGCAACGTCACAGGAAATACCCAATCATAAAGTCTGTACTATATCACAGTTTTGCGTCGTTGATAAGTGGCTGATTTTTTTGCCATCAAACTTAATTAAATGATTGAATAATGGAATAATTGTCAGGAAACTGTTGATATTTTTCTATGATGGCACCAACAATTTCTTTCAAATCTTAAAGAGAGTGCATTATGTCATTTCCATGGATATCGACATATGAAACATGTGGGCCTGAAATGTGCATGTCTACTATTATTTCGAGTATTTTATATATGCACATTTATATTTGATGAAACGGTGTGTATAAAATAAATATTCAGGTGACTTCATCACTACTCTCTCTCTCTTTCTCACTCACTCACTCGTTCCCCTTTTCTTCTTCTTCTACTCATTTTTCATCATCTTTCACATTCACTACATGTACACTGTAGCTACAATAGCAACAACATCAGTCATATATTTTCATTATTAAGGGAGCCTAAGCAGTTCTATCGGCACACATTTTGCTTCTCAAATTAAAGCATTTATTGAAGTTTCTAAGTTCCATACCGTGCCCATCAGCAAGTCGACTTTGATCAGTTTGCTGGTGTGTTCGCTAAATTACTTAGCTAGTAATTTGCAAAACTTATGATATTAAATCAGTATGCAACTGAACCAAACAATTACATAAGCATCTCGCTCAGTCGCGTAATCATATCTCGCTTCTATAACTTTCCGTCACTATATTAAGAAATTCGCCACGCGCACGCAGCTGAGGAATTCGTTCACATTGTTGGCAGCCTGGTCGTGGCCGCATTCGGGAGCCATGAGCGGTCGATAATATTCTCTAGCTGCGCTGTGACTCAGCGTCCCTGCTTAATAATTATTATCCGTCCATCACGTGGAACAGAAAGCTGCGCAAGGCGCAGTAGCTTGTGCACTCTTCGCTCTCCTGGTCTATCGAACGCGTGTTTACGTTAACTGCTTAATATTACAAAAGTCAGCGCATCAAGAGGATACTTCTACTTACACACCTTTATTTATTCATCGTCGGTTTGTGATCGTCCACGTTTTTTCATCATCTTGCTTAGCTATCATGCACAAAATGGAGCACAACTCGAAAATGAACACTCGCATGTAGTCAGTGAGTTCTTCCAGTCAATGAAGCCATCAAGTCTCTTTGATTTTTGCATCAGAATTAAAAATGCACCTCTTGGATCAAACTACAGAAAAATGGTAAGCTTCTAAATGTTTCTGAATTTATTTTGTCAACTTAGTTTCAGCATTTAACTGCAAGTCTAGGTACATGTATTTGGAAATCCCGAAAACAAAATCAAAGGAGAGATTTGGTCATGGATTTGGGTTTATTGACCATGAACACGTAGAGACATTTCTATTATTGACTACTGCTATATCTGCTATTAATTTTACAAATACTAAAGAGCTACTAGCGTCATACTTAATTTACTGATAACAAAATATCTGAATTCCTCTTAGTTCCTCATAGCAGACATATCACATTTTAGGAGTCCTACCAATAACTTTGAATTCATTTGTGTAATCGAAAACCCAAGTAAAGCGATGTGTTTCTTGATAGCTATAATATTTATTTATATATAAATATTATAGCTATCAAGAAACACATCGTTTTACTTGGGTTTTCCATCACACAAATGATGTCACATGCCCAAGGCTTATTCACTTTGAATTTAATATGAGAATGTGCATGTATATCAGTTTTCACACGGACGACGTTTCTCGTTGAAAAATCGATCAAAAAGTTGATTTGTGTCGTCAAAAGAATCATAATCAAAATTGGAATATGTTGAAATGGTAATATATTGTTTTCAAATTCGTAATTTCTGATTGCTTACATTGAAAATAGCACAAACATCTGGTTATGTTGAGACAAAATAGTTGCATGCTAAAAACCTTAGAAACTATGAGCACGAAAGAACTTAATTAGCGCATTAAAACCATTTTAATTTAGCACCATTCAATATTTAGATATGTAGTATACTTGTGCAATAGTATCAATATTTGGATGACAAATAATTGAAAAAAATTTTGAAACAGTCAAACATGCTATAAGTCATAAAGTTCTATTTCAGGACTGCAAAAATTTTAGATGGAGAATGTTTTTATCAATGCGGACAAACTATTGAGCTATTCGATATCTGCTTAAGTTATGCAATTTAACTTTTTTTCTGAAAGATGGATCCATCAAGGAAGCTTGTTTAAATAGGTCACTATTTCCATATTATATATGTTGAATTGAAAACCTGTAGCTACCGCCTATGATATTCAATTAATTTTTTCAGAATTGCCACATTTTAGAAAATGGTATCAATTTGACATTTCGAGTAGTTTAAGAAAAATGATCAAGGACACAAAAGGCATAGATGCTACACGAACGGACTGCACGTTGTTGGCTACATGCACACTGTAATAAGATCAGTCATGCGTTGCAGTCCAACAATAGGTTTAGTTTTGTAAAATCAATAATTTTTCATGCTTTACGATAAATATAAAACAATCAAAGTACAAACTCATTGCTACTCTTTTATTTAATTTGTGTTTACTTATTACAAATTATGCTTCCCACTTTTCAATATCATCGTAGGCCTAGCTATTATGGTCACATGTTAGTTGTAGGCCCACCATGAATTACCTGTAGAGATGTTGTCATATAAGCGGTAGACAAGATGACATTACTGTGTATGTGTTTGCAGATTGTGATTTTAAACAAATTGTTTAAAATAAAATAAAATATCAAAATAAAATTACATGTGCGGTATTAAATACTATAATAAAAATTCAAGCATTCCTGAATATCTTCATTGATTGAACGGTTGACAAGCAGTCGGTAATAGGCTACATCTCGGTAAGGCTCTGTTTTAATTTGCAGATTGCATTTTTTGTAAAAACAGTTACCGGTACTTGAATATCAAAATAAAATTATTGATAAATACTAAGAGTATTGATTAAAAAAATAATTGATAAATTGTTAATGATCACAATTCAACCACTCTTGAATATCTTCATTTGCTATCAAAATTCCTAAGAATATCGCTTCCCACATTGTCAGAGATGAAATAATCCAAAAGCAGTTTTCTTAATAGTCTTGTCGCTTGAACCACGGATGAACCGCTAAGCATGTTCTGTCTTCCCTGAGCATGAAATTGAGGTCCTATCACATTGTTTAGCCTCTGATACATGCAGACACATGAGACACAAAGTCTATATAACAGGACTGCCGACAGATGTTGCAGCAATGTCCCGCATAGCCACGGATGTTTAGGGTCGTGTGTAATTACGCGTGATTGAGCGTGGCATGTCACCTAGTGAATTATGATTTTCCACAATTTTTGTTTCAAAAAGGGAATTGTAGTACCCTTTGATTTCCATTATTAGGACGGAGTCTGGCGTACTAAACAGTGTATTAAAATGTAACGTGTGCTCATTCTCCTGTACGACATGTAATGACCATCAATGAATTGCCACTTGTATAATCGCAGACGGACAGGTGCAAATTTAACAACATTAATAATATTTTCTACGAAGCAAAGTCATGTTTTGACATATGAATTCCAAGCTAACGTTTTTACTATTCACTACTGATACTTACTTACGTCTTACGTTAGCCGTTATCATCCTTGCGAAAAGGGCCTCCTTGTGATACGAATCCATTTCGCACGATCGCTAGCCGCCAGCCGCCAGTTCCTTGGGAGTTCGTCTCTCCATCTCTTTCTCTGTCCTCCACGGTTTCTGGGGATATGGGATCTCCTTTGCGAACGCCACGTTCAATGAGGAATTTCGGGCCTCTTGTTTCCATCTTTATGGAAGCTGTTGCATCACTATATATCTCATTTAAAATTCTCCAAATTTTCCCTCTTACTCCCTGCTTTCTTACTGCAGTTAGCATCGCTGTGTGGCTAACAGAGTCAAAAGCTTTTTCATAGTCGATCATAAGTATATAGAGAGTCTTGTTATAGAAACAATTGTGCCTGTTTGTAATTTTATAAATAAAAAGCGCACAGAATGCTTTCGAAGTCATAATAAAGTTTATTGAAATTAGGAAGAAAAATGTAAACCTGACATGTTTCGACTGGTCTTGTCAAGAAGGAGAAAGTTGAGATACAGGTCAACACGCGATAGCAGCGGCAGACTGTGAGTCACCCGATTACCATGGCAAGCGAAGATTAATCACATGGTCCTTTTGCTTGCACAGGTTGGGATTATCACGTCTAATAAACAATGCCTCGAGGATACGTAAAATGCGGTCATTGTAAGCGTGGCATACAATCTCAAACTTGCTGATAGGGTCATTCGGAACACTACAGCAACTGAGCACATGTTCAGTAATAGCAGAGCGAGAAATTCCTAAATGACCATTTAAGAACCACCTGGGTATGTGCTCCCGCGCTCGAACTGTCAGGGGTCGTGACGTCCGTCCAATATAGGTTGATCCACAACCACAACGAAAAGAATAAATAACAGAAGACGTGGCGGCCACTGGCAGACGATCTTTAGGAGAAGCAACAGGAATACAGTTGGTCTTAAAAATAATTATGGGTTTTGCGGCAGGAGCAAACTTGGCCAGCAGTTCATCGATCGATTTGCGAATGAAAAGACTAGATTTGTCACCATAGAAAGGCAAGTTGACATAAACAGCCTTTCTTTCAGCGGTGGCAACAGAAACATTATTGATCTCAGTTACTTCATATTGATCGATGAAGTGCTCAGGATAAGCATTAGACTTCAAAATAGCACGAATGGTATTGAATTCTTGGTCTAACATTTCATCAGAACAAATACGAAGCGCACGAATAAATAGAGAACGGACAAGGCCTCTTTTATAGCAATGGGCACGAAACTGTGAAAACTCATGTAAACACCTGAAAAAGTTGGTTTACGGTGCACTGTGGTACACAGTTTCCCGTCAGGCATGCGTTGTATAGATACATCAAGAAACGGTAGTCTGCCCTGCTCTTCACATTCATAAGTAAAATTTATATGAGGATGAAAGCTATTGAAAATGTCAAGTAAAGATTCTCCTGCCTCCCTGCTCCTCACAAGAGCGAACGTGTCGTCAACATAACGATAATACACATGACACAAGGAATCAATATGACTAGACAAACTACTCTCAAGGTTTCCCATGAAAAATGTGGCAAAGAGAGGGTCGAGAGCACTGCCCATGGCTACACCGTCTACCTGACGGTAAAACTGACCGTCAAATAAAAATTGCACATTGCTAGAACACTTGTAAAGAAGCTCACTCAGAATGTCGGCAGGGATTCCACAAAGGTTAGGACACTTTCTTACCGTGTCAACAATGAGCCGGATAGTCTCACTCACGGGAACATTAGTGAAAAGGGAACTAACGTCAAAAGACATCATAGACGTGGCAGATGAATCAATACCACGAATGCTTTCTGCAAAAGTGAACGAATCCTTAACACAGAAGTTCGAGAAACACCTCTCAACAGGTTTGAGTAAAGATGCCAACCATTTTGAGACGTTCTCATAAACAGTCTTTGTCATCGATAAGATAGGACGAACAGGCACATTAGACTTGTGCGTCTTGGGAAGACCGTAGAGGCGTGGGATACCATTAGATGAAGTCGTCAGTTCCTTATAAGTGTAATCCGAAATCACCTGCTTTCTCTTGAGCTTGAGTAATGTGTCAGAAATACTCTTGGCTATATTAACTGACTGGTCTTTCTGGCATTGATCAACTTGGAACTTCGTCTGATCAGATAGAATTGAGTTCACTTTATCAACATAGTCATGTTTATCCATTATCACTACACCAGATCCTTTATCCGGTTTCAAGATAACGATGTTGTCTTGTTATACTCTGTATACTTCTCAATCAGTTGATTTATCGAGTGTAGATGGTCAATTGTTGAGTAGCCTTTCCGGAAACCAGCTTGCTCTCTTGGTTGATTCCATTCTAAAGTCTGTTTAATCCGGCGTTGTAAAACTCTGGTAAAGACTTTGTACAGATGACTTAGAAGGCTTATTGGTCGGTAGTTCTTTATGTTCTTACTGCAGCCTTTTTTGTAAATCACTACTACATCCAAATTACAGCGTGGAAATTGGTCCGCCTATCGGAAATTCGGATCATAATACTGTGTTTGCTCGTTTTCACAAATTGCCGAATTCCAGCGATATTACACAGCGCTTAGTTTACGACTTGCGGATGTCTAATATTGAAGCGTTTGAAAAACGATTCCTTTCCAACGATTTTTCTGCTTTTTATTCGGAACATGATATTGACAGGAAGTGCCAAATTTTCTACGATTGTATATATGATGCCATGCTAGCGATTCCATGTAGTGTAATACATTTTTCGAACTCTGATGCACCATGGATTACACCCCTTGTCAAATGTCTGATTAATCGACGTTGGGCAGCGTTTCGAGCTAATGATTGGACTTTGTACAATCACTTGAAGACTAAAGTAAAGGATGAAGTCGTTAAAGCAAAGCACAGGCATTTCCGTAAGCAGAGCAAATCGGTCAAAGGCCTTTGGTCATACGTTAAGATGGAGCGTGGGTCTAAAACGGCTGTAAGCACCAATGGGCAATCCTACAACGATTTTCTCACGGGGTTGAATGAACAATTCTGTGCATCGATGAACTCTCCAACTACATCTCATGAACTCATCGATATCTGCGATGACTCCTGGCTCCCTACTTTTGGTGTTGAGCATGTATGGCAAGCTTTGTCCCGACTTGCTCTCAAGGCAACAGGTAGTGATGATGTCCCAACAGCTATTTACAAAAAGTGTTCTGTAGTTCTTGCTGAGCACATGCATCACCTTATTACTGAGAGTCCTGCGATTGCGAAGGTTTCCAAGACTATGGAAAACTGCGGACATTGTTCCTGTTCCCAAGTCGTCGAGTCATAAGGTTAATGATCTTCGTCCAATAAGCCTTCTACCGGTGCCAGCAAAAGTTGCTGAGAAGTTTATTCTCGATGAGTTGAAACCGTTATTTACGTCTTTCCTTGGCAATAATCAATTTGGGATCAGGAGGAAATCTTCAACTACTCATGCCATCATTGCCGTGCATGACTCGCTGACCCGTTTTGCTGATGATCCTGAAATTGGTGCATCACTATTTCTCAGCTTTGACTTTTCAAAGGCTTTTGATAAAATAAGTCACCACGATCTGGTTCAAAAGGTCCTTCAGATGAACTTTCCAGCAGGGTTTGTTATTTGGCTGAAGCAATATCTCAGTGATCGCCAACAACGAGTTCGCTTAGATGGTCGCAAGAGTGCATTGAGTGAGGTGACCAGTGGTGTCCCCCAGGGATCACTGCTGGGTCCGTATCTGTTTGGTCTCTACGTCTCATCTCTGCAACCGTCTAATTCGGACACTATTATGGTGAAGTTTGTTGATGACCTTGCAATAACATTTGGCATTAGAAAGTCCTTCGTCCGTTATGATATTGAGAGAATAAAATCTGAAATTACTGTCATACGCAATTGGTCATTTAGAAATGATATGCAACTGAACGAACATAAAACTACGGGACTGATCAGATATCGGGAGATTTTCAGGAAGTAGTCGACCTCGAAAGCGAGCTTGCTGATATAACTTTCAAGCAGAATGTCCGTTTTCTTGGTGTCATTATGGATGGGAATTTTGGATGGGGTGCTCATGTCAGCTACATTGAAAGACTATGTGCTCAACGAATGTATATACTACGGCGAATGAAGTCATGTACAACAATGAAGGACTTCAGATTAATATATGCATCCCTCATCAGAACTTTACTTGAGTATGCATCTCCCGCCTTCGTTGGCTTATCCACTGAAGACTCAAGACGCCCTACAAAGAGTTCAAAGCAGATGTCTCAGGATAAAGGGTATCACTGACCTACATGTACCTGATCTTACAACGCGAAGGGTGTCGTCAGCTTTAAAGGTGTTGCATGAGATCCCTTTCACCGACACATTCATCAAAGACCTTTTCCCACCTACCCTTCCCAGTGGTCGACTATCTGTTTATTACTCCCGTTCATCTTTACGAAGAAGCTCTTTTTTTCCGAAAATGAGCATAATTTCATCGTCCTCCTTTTGTGATTAACTTTATACTTATATTATCTTGATTGTCAATGCATTTCGAATGTCTTGTACTCGTATATATATTCCGATTGCCATTCAAAGAACGAATAAACATATCTCTCTCTCTCTCTCTGCGTTTCTCCACTCATGCGGTATCTGGCCACAATTCAAAATTCGGTTAAAGATTTTTGTCAGCAACTCAATCAAGGTTTCCCCTCCAGCTTTTAACATTTCGCATATTATTTCGTCTTCTCCCGGTGATCTATTATTCTTCATTTCCCTTATTGCTAATTGTACTCCACCTTTCAAAATTTCAGGTGTCGGATTTTCTTTCTCTTCTTCTTCAATTTCTACATCTATTATCACATTTGCAAAATCGTTTTTGTAAAGCTCTCTATAGAAGTTGGTTATTTCTTCTAGTATTTCACGTCTGTTTGTAACGTCATTTCCATTCTTTGAGATACATCTTATCATTTTTCTGCCTGGATTCATTAGCCGTTGTACTTTTTTCAACGATTTATTCCTCTTTATGACCCCTTCTATTAGCTTTTCGTTGAATTCAGAAATATCTTGTTTAATCTTTTGTTTAGTCAATTTTCTGGTGATGGTAAACTCAACCTCTGCTTCGTTACTTTCTCTTCTTCTCTTCCGCAGTTCCTCTCGTTTATTAATCAGATTGACTGTGTCGTCTGTTAACTTTTTGTTTTCGACATTTTCTCAATTTTCAATGACTTTGTTGTTTCTTTTATAGCGAGGTTCGTTTGAACTTCGAATATTCAACATTTAGGTCATCTGTATCTTCAATGTGTAGACTCTCAAATCTATTGGAGAGTTTTCAATTGAAATTCTCTTCTCCTGTCCAGTATGAAGTTGCCTGGAGTAGCGATTGTTTCCTCATCTTTTTTGCTCTTTCTCGTTTCTCATTTATTTTCATTTTTTTCTCTTAAAAGACGATGGTCAGAGTCAAAGTCGAATCGGTTAATAATTCCAACATCTAACACAAGATCGGGATCTCTACAGAGGATGAAGTCAATTTCATTTTTGGTTGCTCCATTGGGTGATTCCCAAGTCCATTTTCTATTTGGACTTTTTTTAAAGAAGGAGTGGTTATCTTCAAGTTTATTCGCAGCAGAAAATTCTATCAGTCTTGCCCCTCGCATGTTTCTTCTGCCATAACCGTAGTTCCCGATGCATTGTTCGTTGTCCTGTTTTTCTCCAATTTTCGCGTTGAAATCGCCCATTATGATCGGCTTGCCACATCTATCATCGTCGATTACTGCCAGATGTCGTCGTAGAAGCTCTCTACTTCTTCATCCTCGCTGTTGGAAGTAGGTGCATAAACTTGAATTAACTTTAAAGCTGTTCTTCTGTTTATTCTTAGGATCATAACTGATATCCTATCAGACTTCGAATAGTAATCTACGATATTGTCTTTCCACCTCCTGCTCACCCAGAATCCCGTACCTCTCGCGCCTCTTGATCCACTCCAGCATAGAACATTACCTCCTTCGGTCTGCATCATTTCTTCTCCATTTCTCCTGGTTTCGCATAGACCTAGAATATCTACATTCACAGATTCTAGGGCTCTTTCAAGTTCGTGCAGTCGAAAATCTCCACTTGGTTGGTCTATTAACGATCGACAATTGTATGTCGCAACAGAGATGTTTGTCGTCTTATTTCCTTTGCAGTATCTTCTAACCCAGTGATTCTTAGCACCCTCTGTTCTCTCATCATTCCTGTTGCTGCTTTGAAGTGTGACTCCAGAACTGCTGGTACTGAGGCCTATTCGTTGTGCTTAAATTCATCATATGAAGGGGGTTGCCTTACTCGCCACGCTTGGCATTGCGGGTTGGCGAGGGTTGTGATTTTGGAGTAACCGTCTCCTAGATGGATTGTCTGTTAGGACTAACGAATTCCATCTATCCGTGTCAGTCAGGGTTGTTCTTGATTTTATGATGCAATGACGATCCTTCTTTGGCTAACCTTGTAAGGTGGAATGGAATGCGTCTAGTGCTTTGATTCCTCTGCCGCCTCCATTTTTGGAGAAGAGAATTCCTTACTTCCTTATTGAGGACACCATTGACCGTATGCACTTGCCATTTCGACAACCGAGAACTCGTCCGACGTCAACTTTCTTTACCAGTCGCGATGTAAAATGACTGCAGCCAGCTTGTAGCCAATAGGATATTCTTAGACTCATGACGCTCATCCGCCCAAATAACCTTGACCGGTTGGCATTTCTGAGACCCATCTCCTACTTTTAGGTGGAATTTTCCCGAAGGTCCACCAAGGACAGTTTTGTTCCTCCTAAAGAAAACTGCCCTACCCACACGCTCATACGCCCGAAGCCGGTGGCACTTGTGGGTACGGTTATCCCGCCGTGACTCGGTCCCAGTGCCTGCTTTGGCCACCATGTGGTGTTCACCCCCTTGTCGCGGTGAGGCAGCAGGATGGACTTCCCCTTTCATCGAGCATCCCGACCAGATGGCATTTCAGGACACCCT
Source organism: Prostheceraeus crozeri (assembly GCA_907163375.1). NCBI lineage: Eukaryota > Metazoa > Platyhelminthes > Polycladida > Euryleptidae > Prostheceraeus > Prostheceraeus crozeri. The sequence goes on from CAJQUW010007252.1 coordinate 217,972, forward strand.
CCAGGGATTAAGGGGAAATCCCTGATAGGTATATAATATAATAATATATAATAATATACTACTGATTAGTACTACTGATACTATTAATATCTGACTGTTTTGCTCCTATTGCAGAAACCCTTACATGAAGCCTGTAAATTTCCTTTCAGTAGGCTAGGAAAATTAGCTGTGTAATTAGTTGCAAATCATAGCCGTGATTCAATAGATTTTGCTTGTTATCATTTTTATTCAATATGATTATAATTTAATTGATTTCTGTGTTATTACCACAGTAGTTTTTAGACATGAATGGACAAATCGGATATAACGGGTTAGAAATACCGAACGCATTGATCGACTGGTGGAGGTGGTACAGGCATATGCAACTCCCTAAATATAACTTCCACTCTATTTAAAGATTTGGAGAATTAAATTACTTTAAGATTTTTAAGTAGCAGTTATTATAATATTAGACTTGCTACAGAAATCAAGAAAACTGAGTTCTAAAATCAGTGCTAAGTTCATGCTGTGTTTTTGAACTTAAACTGCTAAACTTAAATTTGCTAATTACCCCGGGGGGGGGGTTCGCCCCCCCCCCAACCTGGCGAATTATTTGAACATCTTTTAAAACAAGTAAGCTGTGGAGACCAGATTTCTAGTAGCTTGCTTTTTACGCATTATGCAACTTTTGACAGACGGATGATAGATTTGGCACAATACTTTTGGCGTGGGAGCTATTTTAAAATTTGGGTGTTTAATTTATTTTGACCGATTTCGGTATATTCACCTCTTATGTATATTGCGACATCAAATCCTGATGAAATTATTTGAGATTACATAAAGGATTCTTCCTATTAATAAAAGGATATTCACAAATGCAAAATCTTTGAATGTGAAATTATCTGCTTATTATGTATACATGATTGAATTTGAAATTCAAATTTCAAATATCATTTTTTATTATTTTTGTATTGTTTAGTTCTACATCTGATCTGCAATTATTGAAATTTTTCTGAATCATATTGCTTTTAGCCTCAGTGCATCGATTAAAGTCATCGAATTGGGTTGTTCTTCACCTGCAGAAACTAAATACTAAAATGTGCGATTTTAGTGATATTTGAGCTGATCAATTTAACCTTTGACCTCATCTAATGCAATGATGTAATCTCAGAGCGATTAATATTTATCGTTATATTAGCCACCTTTATCAGATCTGTCGATTGATGTGTGGTTTAGCAAAATAGGTGCAATATTTTGGGAGATCAGCACGGGGGGGGGGCGGCAGTGGGGCGCGTTCGGAAAAGCACTCGAGTGAGGCGACGTTTAAGCTCACTTTCAAAATGTTCGCGAAAAAACGTTGAATTTCGCCCACTCGGAAGGAATAACCTTTTTTGAAATGCTCTTTTATCAGAGGGCATTCAATTTTGCCACTTTTGGAAGCAATTTGCATGACAACTTTCAACGGAACACCTTTACTTTTGATAACAGCATTCTGTAAATGTGAGTTCTAAATTTGGAGATCACCATTTCACAAATGAATTTGAAATGGTTAATTCGCACTGTAAACTGTAAACAGCCACCTGTCAGACAATTTGTCAGCCAAATCAGTATTTTGGTTGATGCTACATAATATTATCATATAAATTTCCTGCTTATCAGACAATTTTTGTCTCATCGCACGGACTAATGTGTATTATTACGTTTACTGCATATCATACTACTTATGACTAATATATACACTTTTATCAAAATTGGATGGTATCCTTGATAATTTTCGATAATAAGAATATCCAATGTTTAAGTAAGTAGAGTTCTTTTGAAACACTTGAAGGCATTGAAATAACCGGTCTGAATATTTAACATATTAATGCCATCTTTTAATTCTGCTTTTACTATGTTCTTTACAACTTTCAAGGGCATATATACTTCCCGAAAGTTGACACCGACATAACGAAAGACATCTTGGAAGATATCAGAGTAGTTCATAATCTGCATATAAGAATGCTTGTGTGAGTGAGTTGGACAGCGATAGAACAGATATGATTAGGAGTGTCCAGATATACTGTAAATAGCTAGTGTCAAATCGTTCCAGTGTCAATATTTCTAGAAAAGTATGCAGGCTGATATTTTGTGTGGTGATTGTCTCATCTTGTCTGTTCTGAACAGTCACTTTTGGCTGTTGATTGTCTGATGCTGTCTGTTGCAATTGTCTGATCATTTTGACTGTTATTTTGTCTGATTCTTGGCTGTCTACAGTTTACAGTGTGGATGGAAGATATCTCATATTTTACAAAGGACCACAATCTCATAAACCTCTTTTGTACTTATAAGTAACTTCTCAACACATTCAACTTGTTAAACATCGTAAATAATTTGTTAAGGTATCGTAAGTGGCAATCATTAAGGAATTTTACAGCCAAAATGAGGCAAAATTTCAAAATAGGTTGGCCCTATCTGTAGAAATTGGTAATTTTGAATTGCTACTTGTATTTAGAATATTTTGAAGAAGATGAGCGTTACACAGGTTTGTGGTCATAATCGGAATTTCATGATGTCCAAAACAATAGTTCAGAAGTTAAGGAGGGGGCAATTCTTTTTCAAACACCGTGAGAGCCGCGAACCGCCGACTATTTATACTGCGAGAACTAAAGCCGTTTGTAGATCATCCTAAGCTAATATGCGTTTTGCGATGTCTGATTGAATTCCTTATGTTATACTGCACTCCGGTTTTCGGAGACCTGCAATGTTCAGTCAGTGCTAAAATCGATCTAATTTTTAGGCCGCCACATCGCATCATCTGCGGTGAATATTGTTCTCAACGCACATTATCCGAATTTAAAGATCGCCGTAATGCCGTGATTTATAACTTTTTGTACAAATGCATGTCAGATGATCACCCGTTGCATCATTTATTGCCTCCTCGTTTACCTCAAACAAATAATTTTCTCTTGCCATATTGCTTAATTTCACGTCGCTTGAATTCATTAATACCTAGGTCATGTGCTTTGTACAACTCAACATCTTGTAGATACTTAAAGTGAACTTTTCTTCATCACATATACAAATTTGAACATATCAATCATTGTCAGAGTTGGAAGTGGGTCCTGGGTCATGTTTTTCCGAGAAGTTGGTGGGTCACGTGGGTCGTGGGTCACATTTAGCGTAGGTCAGTTGGGTCGTGGGTCAGACTTCGTTGACCACCTTCCAACCAGTTTGAGCCATGATAGATTTGACAATCTCAAATACTGTAAGCTTTATTTATTTGTATTTTTATCATTCATGAAAAATGATTGAGTCAGTGTCGCTGAAAAGGGTGATGGATGCCCACTTTTGGATTCGAAAAATATAATCCAATTTGTCTTAACGCGGTAGCTACAGTAACTTACGTCCCGAAATGTACGAGCAAAAACAATACGATTCCAGAGTTGCCAACTCTCACGCATTGGGCGTGAGTCTCACGCATTCAGGCCTCTTCTCACGCTCTCACGCTGGAGGCAAAATTTCTCACGCATTCAAGAAATTTCTCACGCCTGTTGTATTTATCTCACGCATTCGTATTTTTGAAGTAATTCTTAACGACATTTCCTGATAGAACTGCACTTTCGCGTAAAATCTATGCATTTAAGCGAAATAACATGCTAACAGGCCTAGATATCTACTTCTTTGAAATGCAGAAAAAAATGCGAATACTCGTGTTAGACGTCTCAAGATGCAGTATATTTATCTAATACAATAATCTCACGCATTCCACTCAGCAAATGTTGGCAACCCTGCGATTCGAAGCTTGTACTACGAATGGACTTCTTCTACAGGCAGATCTACCGGTCAACAAAATTGGTTGAGCATCACCAATATCGAATAGCAGCAAATTCAAACTGCCACTTATCGACAACTAGCATTCATATAAATTACATCACAGATATCATTTAATGCAGTCATACAAGATATCCATTACTACAACATAGATTCTTATGTACATGTACATGCAATCAACCATTCGCTCAGAAATCTATGCTGCAACACTACTGCTAACTCACACATAGATATAAACGTTCAACTCACTGTCCAACAGCGCCCGCGATGAAGCCACTCTACAGCGAGACTTCATAAAAATATCACAAAGACCTTGAGTTACCTTTAATTCAATCACGCAATAATGTTAATTTATGTATGAATATATACGAGACATGAATATCATATTTATTTGACAGCAAAAGCAGCATAGCAAAGAAACGAATATTCACACGAAGACACTCGGATCGCGAATCACCATCATAAGATTTGAGGAGACATAGCTTTGTCACTGGTCGAATCTATGTTGAATTCTTCGAACGCACTTCTGCAGTCCGCAACAGTTCATCCTGTCCAGTGTGCATGCTGATCACGAGTCCGAGCGGCCATTCTCCACGGGGAAGATTTTCATCCATCAGTAGGACAACATCACCATTAGGAAAGTTCCTGCGCTTATTCTGCCAGCGACCTCGCGACTGTAGAAGAGGTAAATACTCTTTGATCCATCTTCTCCAAAAGATGTCCGCAAGAAATTGAGCTCGCTTCCATTGACGAATCAGCTTGTTTGAGCAGTCCTTGGCTGTTATCTGAAGAAAAACTGATGTTAGAACGCAATAGGAGAAGTTTTGATGGAGTTAGTGCTTCAAGGCTGTGTTGGTCGTTGAATTCTTGACGAGAGGACGGTCATTCATAATTCGCTCAGCTTCAGTCAGGAATGTCGTAAAAGATTCATCGTCTACAAGCTGATTTTTAATCAATGCTCTGAGAATGAATCTGGTGGACCTAATCAGTCTTTCCCAAACCCCTCCTTCATGAGGAGTAGAAGGTGTCGTGAAATGCCATTCAATTTCGCGATCTACAAGTCGCACGAATCTTGTTCTGGTCTAACAGTAGCAAAAATTTCTTCAATTCTTTATTGGCACCGACAAAATTTCTATCATTATCACTTTATATCTTTTTTTGTTTTGCCACGTCTAGGGTAGAGTGGGGTAAGACGCCCCCCCATCGATTTCTCAGAAGTCTATGATGATGCAGGACATTTGACCCTTCTCAGGGTTGATACTCATAGAAAAAGAAAAATGGGTTGGAACCCAAAAATCATTGAATTTTCATCATTAGTGTAGAAAATATGCTGCTTTTCTCATTTTCGATGCTTTTGATGTAATTTATTTTGAAGTTAAATGAGGTATTATGAAGCAATCAGACATAATTTTGATATCTTTAATGCAAGAACTTTAAGTTTACGCATCACTAGATATGATTTAAACAGCTGCTTGATTCAGTTCAGCGTTTTCATTTGAAAACAGATTGAAGAAAAACGACGCAGCTGGGGGTAAGACACCCCCTACGTGGCGGGGTAAGACGCCTCCCCGGGACATTTTGCCCCCATTATACATTTTAACGCCTTCGTTGTGAACGGCATTAATTCCCATCTTCTGAATTTACTGGCATTGATTTCAAGTCAGGCATACGACTTTTTCTTTGCTGTCTATACGCACTGATTAACTAGTTAATCAGTGCAGTTGCTTTATGATCGCGCGAGTTGCGTATGCAATCACTAAGCATCATGCGCGTAGACGTCAGCTATGAAAACTAGAACCACAGCAACCAAGGAAGCGGAGAGCAGAAAGGGCACAAAACTTCACGTCATCTCCAAATAAGTAGCACCCACAGGCCAAAAAGAAAGTAGCTCCATATCGTCTGTCACTAGGTCTTCGTACAGTGAAGAAGGCCAAGTCAGTCCGAAGAGACGATTCAGAATGCGTATATATGCATTGACTGCAACGAAATATATTCGAATAGACGACCACATGAAAAGTGGATACAGTTGGTGTATACAATGCAGTCAGTGGGGAATGAGGAATGTACGGCCGGCAATCTGCCAAGTTATATTTGTGAATTACGTTTTTCACTGATAAGTCCAGTGCTTCGGCCTAATCTTGTTCTATAGGCCACTGTATGTTATAGAATAAATAGCTGGAAGACAAGTTGTTTCGGCTTTACTAGATGATCATGCCACATAGACAAGCTTTCCTACAGATATTTCATAATTTTAAAAGTTGGGAGTGGGTTGCGCCCAGAGTTGGGCGTAAGACGCCCTTTTTGGTACTTTTTGAAATTCGAAAAATATAGAATCTTTTCAGAATTTCTAGCTGTATTCCTTGTCCATGTAACTAGTGCGTACACTGAAATAATTAATGATGGCAATGTCTGGCAGAAAGAAGCGCAATAGTTCCTGAACAGTCGAATCTCGCTCAAGGGGGGCGTCTTCCCTTACGGAAATGTATCATCAAGTTTCATGATATTTTAATGTCATTAACCCCATGATATTTTGAAACTAGATATCATTAATCGCCATGATATTAGTATCATTACCCCATGATATTAATATCATTATCCCATGATATTTTGAAACCAGATATCATCAAAAATATCATTATGATACTATCATTACCTCCCATGATATTTTCGTTTTCATTATCATAGAAATTAATGACAGTATCATAATGATATTTTTGATGATGTCTAGAATAGGTGAAATCACAAATAACCCACTGACGAATGTCATACGTGCAAGTAAGAGATGATTTACCAGGTAAACAAAACAACAATATTTCAAAAGTAACTATCATTATACAAAAGAACTGACTTTAAGTCCAACATGAACTTTGTGATTGTCTAGTACACGACAGTGTCAATTCAAAATCTGAAGAATGAGCTATCCAATTATTTTACGGAAACAAGTCTATACACACGGATATCATCTTAACAGTGAATCACATTCAGACAGTTGCATACTCAAAGGCACAATATATAATATACGTTTTATGGGCAATTGGGAAAAATTCTATTTATTCAACGTGGAAAATCAATGTACTCAATCTATTCAATGTAGAAAAAGATAGGCAGAAATTCTTTTGATTTACTTAAAAGATACACGCTTACTAAAATTTCTAATTAATTTTTCGACTAAATCGGTGCTGACTGGATACATTCCTGCCGGATACATTCTACACGTTATTACACATTACACCATAGCCAATGTGTAAGCACAAAAACAATTTGATGGGCACCTTTATCAAAGACAGACTCTAGAAATTCGTCAGTTTAAAGAACTTGAGTAATGCAACCATTAACAGTATGAATTCAAGGTATCACCTTTACATCAATTTTAGTAGTCAATGATTTTATGAAAGGAGTCACAATATCATATTTACATTTTTCTCTTTTACGCACAAGTCATATTACTAACCATCCAAGTTTATATGTAGTACAGTAAAGTTCGACGCAAACCGAAATGAAAACGACTTTAAAGAAAATACAAAAATAACAGTCGCTAGTCGAACACAAAGGGACTTTGAAATGAGTAACACATTCATTTGTATCTACAGTAGCACAAAATTACAGCATTTGAAACTTCTAAATACAGTATACATGTATATATTGTACAAAATTGCACCAAAGAAGTCATTAGCTTCTATTACAATATGCTTTCATTAAACAGCAGTAACAAATGGCGTCCATATAAAATAAAATATACGATGAGTCACATGAGAAAAATGTAGGAACCTACTACAATATTTTCGGAAATTTAATAGCAAACTGAAATATTCACATACTATAGTTGATGCAGAAAAGTTAGGCTCGAAGTCACACAGAAGGCCGTAAATGAATCTAATAATACAAGGATAGTCAACTTGTCACTTTTCAATTCAACACGATCATAATGTTACATACATAACGGCAACGATAGGCAAGCAGGATCGTCAATTTAGCGGAAGGTGTCCATATTGTAACGGATATTGTGTTGGAACAGAATACAGGAGCAGTAAATTGACGAAGTAAATAGGAACTCCAAGGTGGACATCTAGAATATTTTCTCCTATTATAGTTATAATTAATTAGTTGATCACATTTCCTATGCTATCTAGAAAACAGCATGGGCGGTTGGTGTTAATTGCTAGAAAGATATAATCAAATTTCTTTAACGATGAATGATTTAACAAGGAAAAAATGAAGCTTTAACATCACTGCTCCCAGGTTTGAGACTATTGTGGTGTGGACATGTTCTGACTCTATAGTGGATGATATTGATACTTATAATTTGAAAGAAAAGCTGTAGGTGTAGGAGGTAGGTGAACGGGCGTTGCAGGAAAGTAGACGGGCGTTGTAGGAAGGTGGACGGGCGTTGTAGGCAGGTGGACGGGCGCTGTAGGAAGGTGGACGGGCGGTGGTGATGGATACTCAGGTGCTGGAACAAATGCGGAAGACTGGACGGGATCGTGAAGGGCTGAGGTTTGTGGATGCGCCGGCATTGTTGGAGTGGCAGGTCTGTGGGCAGCTAAGGCAGCATCGTCCTCCATGAATTCCAGCATCCCTATCTCGGGTTCTCCTGTATCCATCGCCGCGATACTGAGAGCATCAGTGAAGCTCTTCGCCTCCTGACGCACGTGAACCTAAAAATAAGTACTTTTATTTGAATATTTAGCATTTCAGTATACATGCATAAATTAATTTTATTATAATTTTTTAAGAATTTTGCTTATTTACTTCATTATGAGAATATTCACTTACGATTGATCGCAGAGTCCGTGAGATGGTCATCGGGACATCTTCAATCAGAATGGAATTCAGGCGTTGCAGATTGGTGACCTGAAACTCCAGCTTCCTAATGCGTTGTACCAGTTCCTCCTTCGACAATTTGCAAAAGCTCGTCCTGAATGAGAAGTTTGAACAACATTGATTTTTATGAAAAGTTCCAAAACTAGCTGCATCAATATTTGCTACAATTTCATCACAAAACAATCACAATTCAATCACACACACAAAAACAACCATAACATCTATTTCAAAAAACATCAATCATCACAACAAAAAACACAATTCAAATCAATTCAAACAAAATGATCAAAAACACTGACATGATGATCGTGGTTAACTTTATAAAGGAAAAAACGAAGGATCTAGTTTCTTTGGTGCTGATGATATCTAAGTTAATATTTTCAATCATAAATTTAAAAAAAATGTTAACAATTATGACAATTAACAATTTCACGAAATGCGTCGACAAGATTAATTTTCTTTCGAAATAAAAGTTGGAAATGAAGTAATTAAAGAAAATCATGTTTGTACTTACACCAGCAACAACTTCGTCCGTCTTCTCCTTCTGAGACCTGAGAAGACGACATAAGCCCTCCTCGGCCTTAGCGAATGTATCTGTAAAAATAATCAATGATGATTGGATACTTATATTGAACCAAGCATGTGAAATTAATAATAGCAAAAACATTAACTATGACTAATAAACTTAGCTAAGGCCTTTATCCTTTATCCTTTAGGCTTTTCCGTTATCTGGAAATGTTCGTGCCAAGCAATATCTAAGCGTACGTCACATTTACAGGTATGTTAAGAGGGTATTTTCATCTATTAATATGTTCGACATATTGTCGTTCATAAGGAAAAACATGGGCTAAAGGAGCATGAATAATGGACGTCCTACAATAAAAATGCCGCATTTAAAACTTATTGAACATTGAACTGCAAATGCAGTATATTCTGGTAACGTAATCTATGTTCCATTTTGCATTTCATTTTCCAGCTTTGGTCTGTCGTAACGTAAAAATGATTGAAATTAATTAATAGAATCTTGTTACAAATAATATGACTGTGCATAAATCTCGAAAAGTTTTTGAAACTTTTAGGCTTCTAAGTCTGGTTGAAGATATTGATCTATATTTATATTTATGGTTGTATTTGTAAGTGCATGTGCGCAGTAAAATATGCATGCAATATATGCTATATTACTGATTAGCGCTTGATTGCACCAGCCGATCGCTGCATCAAGTCTCATGCTATATTACCTTCATTGAAGATAAACTTCCATTACAAATAGGACCGCGTGTCTGGAATGAACGAATGAGACACCTTGACGGTGGGGATTATCTTTAAAGTTAGTCGCGCAGTGGTTTGATGATATCTCTCAACTCTAGCTCAGATTTGATGATATCAGTGGCAATAATATATGTTGCTATATATTTCAGTGAATAATTTTAATCAAAGCACTCAAGCGAATCAAAATTTAGTAGAAAATTAATGCCCTTTCTTTCAAATAAGATTGCTCTTATTTTGCTTACCTACTCAACCTCAGATCAAACTGTACTAATGAGTGACGTTCTGATATATAGTTCAGAAAATAGCAGTTGCGAGTAGCAGATGTATTGTCTGCTTAACTGGATGAGTGCAATAAATGTACTTCAACAACCTCCCAAAGATGCTGCTAAATAATATCTAGTATAGTGATTGAAATTAGTTTGTTAATTTGTAATATGCCTATAAATCTTCTTTTGCAAATAAAGCGGAAGTTAATTGATAGTCAGCCACGTTAATGTAGCTTCCTATTGTGACAGACTGAACCTATTAAACACGAAGATACACGGAACCGATGCGCTGAATATGCGTAGAAAAATTTGGGTTCCTAAGATGTAGTTTTCAAGTATGTCAGCGTGCTCTATAGTATAGGAAAATTGTGATACTCAGTGTTTAATGAAGCTTATTACAATTTGATATGTAATGTCCGTTTTAACAGTGGCAATATAAAAATCATCAATTGGTGCTTCCACTACAATGGTATTGAGGTGTCGAATATATACGAAAATATAGCTGCTTGCATAAGTATGATAGCTGCTTAAATAATAAATGAAAGTAATTCAATTACTGTTTCACGGAATACCCATTGTTTTAACCTGAATTTAAATGAATCTAATTAATTAGTTCGTTTAAACAAGAGCTGAACTACAATAAATTGCTACTCACCAAACATTTCTTGTCAATTGCAGTATTTCTTCCGATGTTGATCGAAAATCGTTTTCAAGAAAAACTTAGTCCAAAACGTGCTCCGGTTAGACATCAGGAGCTGATATTACTGCTCAATGATGTCTCTTCTTCTTGTCAACAATAACGTTGTCGCAGTAGAAGTACAGACACAATAGCCAAAAGCGATTAAGTTAGTAACAGCTGCCAATCAAGGAAATTGTGTCAGCAAGCGGATTACATGCGTAGATACAGTCTAGCTCATTTTAGTCAGCGGATCCTAAATATTGGCGCGGGCGTCTTACAAATGTCCGTGATAAATAATATATATTTTTTTAAGGAGATGTTTTTATTTTTTTTTACTTGTGTACTTTTTCTTTTTTTTGTGGTAGATTTTTATTTCTCTCATTCTTTTTTTTTTTATAGGCGGATGGAGTTTTTTTGTCTTTTTTTTTTTATTATTGGTGGTCGTTTTTCTTTTTTTAATATGTTTTTTTGATTATTTTTTTGGTTGTATATTTCTGTTTATGGAGATTTTGTATACTTACTATTTTTGAATCTTTTTTTAATGTATAAATTGTTTAAAAAATAATAATTTAGATACTTATAAATCTATAATTTTAATTTTTTTTATATTTTTAAAGGCCATTTTCTTGTTTGCTGGTTTATAATATGATTATTATTTATTCGTTAAAAGTTAATATAAATTATCATTCTTAAATTAATGATGTTTTAAAATAAAGGCAGAATTAAAAGAGATTGAGGTTTCTTTAGGAGATTTTTATTGTTTTATTCATTTTTATTATTGGTTTTTTTTTTTGTTTTTTGTTTGGGAGTGTGGTTCTTTTTTTTTATCTTTGTTTTTGCGTTTTTTTGTTTGTTTCTCTTTATTTTTAATTTTTTTATTTCTACCCGATTTTTTTTTGGATTCTCCTTTCTTTTTTGGGTTTTTTTTGCGGTCTTTTATTTTTGTTTTTGTGTTTTTTTTTTGTGTTTTTATATTTATTTAATATTGTTTTTTTGATTTAGTGGTTGTTATTTTTTTTTTTTGGTGTCTTTTTTTTTATTAGGTTTTTATTTTATTGATTTGTTTTTTTTTTATATTTTAGTATTTAATTTTTTTTATTTTCTTTTGTGGTTTTTTTTTTTTTTTTGATTTTTATTTTTTTTTTATTTTGGTCTATTTTTTTTTTTTTTTTTTTTCTTTTTTATTTTTTTTATTTTTTTTCTTGTGTTTTTTTTTTTTTGGATTTGTTTTTTTAAATTTGTTTTGTTGTATTTTTTTTCTTTTTGTTTGTTTGGTTTTTTTTTTTTATTTTGTTTTTTTTAGATTTATATTTGGTTTATTATTTTTTTTTGATTCTTTTTTGTTTTTTTTTTTCTATTTTTTGTTTATCTTCATTTTTGTTTATTTTTTTGTTTATCTTTTTTTTTTTTTTAGATTTATGGATCTTTTTTTTTTTGAATTTTTTTTTTGTTGTGGTACTTATATGATTTGCTTTTTTTTTTTTTTTTTTATTTAATATATTATAAATTTTTACTTATATTATCTTTTTTTTTTTTTTTTTGTTTTTATCTATTATAATTTTTTAATAGATTTTCTCTTTTTAGTGTATTGTGGAGCTATATATTTAAATTATATTTTGTTTTTTTGGTTTATTCGTATTTTTGTTTATTATAAGTTCTGGGAGACATTAGTTATATACATATAGCAAGTTTTAAATTTTAATATTGTAGAATTATTTTTTTAAAATTTAATATATGATAAATTTTAAAATTATATGAATATTACACTTCTATTTTATTTAATATTTTTATATATTTTTTGTTTTTTTTCTTCTTTAAAATTTTGTTTTTTTTTTTAATGATTTTATTTTTTTTATTATTTTTTATTTCTTTTACTTTTTTTTGTTTATTATTTTTTTATTTATTTGTTGTTTTTTTTTATTTTTATTGACTATTCGTTTTTTTTTTTTGGGTTTTTGTTTTTTTTTCCTTATGATCTTTTTGTTTTTTTTGGTTTTTTGTTTTTTTTTGGTTTTATTTTTTTTGATTGCGGGGCTTTTTTTTTATTGAATGTTCTTTTCTTTTAGTTTTTTCTTTTTTTTGGTTTTCTTTTTTTAATTCGTTTTTTTACGCTTGGGGTGTTTTTGTTACATTCTATTTTTTTATATATATTTTTTCTTTTGTGGTTAATGTTTATTTGGAATTATTTGTGTTTAATTGTATTTTTTTTATTCTTATTTGTTTTGTTTTTGGAGTTTGTTTTAAATTATTTTTTTTTCTTTTTATTCTTGATTTTTTATTTTATTTTTTTAATTCTTTGTATATTTTTTTTTTTTTTTTTTTTTTGGAGGGGCTGTTTCTTTTTATTATTATTAATTTTTTTATTTATATATTTATATTTATAGGTTTTCCTTTTTGCTTTAATAAAGAAAAAAATAAAAAAAAAAAAAAATAAAAAAAAGTATTAATGATACTATAAAAATTTTAAAGCAAAAAAAAAAAAAAATAAAAAAATTAAAAAATAAAATAATAATTAAGGAAAAAATAAATAAATAAAAAAATTAAAATTTCAAAAAATAAAAAAATAAGAAAAAAAATGGTAAAATAAATAAAAAAAATAATATTAATATTTATAATTTTATTTATTTTAATATATTGAATGAATAGGATAATAAGTTATAAATTATGGAATTGTAATTCTTCTTTTTTCTGTATGTATTAGTTTATAATTTTTTTAAAAATAAATCTACTTTTATTTTGTAAGTAATGTTTTTTCTTATGTTAAAAAATTTATTCTTTTTTTCTTAATAAATATTTTTTTTTTTTTTTAATATAATTGTTTTGTATTGGTTTATTATTACCTGTTGATTTTTTTATTTTTTGATTTTGTTTTTTTTTATATTTTTATTTTGTGGAGTATTTTTAATGATTTTTTGGTATTATGGTATTTTTTTTAGGGTTTTTTGTTTCTTCGTTTTTTTTTTTTTTTTTTATTGTTTTTTTTGATTTTGGGTTTTTTTTTTTTTTGCGTGGAGATTTTATTTTTATGGGTTCTTTTTGTTTTGTTTTTTTTCGTTTTGTTTTGTTTTATTTTTGTTTTTTTTTTTTTTTGTTTTATTTTCTTATAAATTTTTCGTTTTGGTTTTTTTGTATTTGGTAAGAATTTTTTTTTATTTTTTATATTTGCTTTTTTTTTGTGGTTGCGGTGTTTTTTTTTTTTTTTTTATTTCTTTTTTTATTGTCTTTCTTTTTATTCTGGTTTCGTTATTTTTTCGTTATTTGGTTTTTTCTTTTTTGTTTTTATTGTACTTTTTTTATTTTGTATTTTTAGGTTTTTTGTTTTTTTTTTTGTTGTGTTTTGTTTTTTTTTTCTTTTTGATTTTTAGTGGCCACCATTTTTTGTTTTTTTAATGTTGTTTTTTTTTTTTCTTCCGTTTTTTTATTTTGTTTACTTTTTCTTGGCTTTATTTTTTGATTTTATTTCTTTTTTTTTTTCTTTGCTTGTACGTCAAAGGAGTTTTTTTTTTATAGATTTTTCTGGAGTGGGTTTTTGGTTGTTTTTATTTTTTATCATTTTTTCTTTATCTTTCTTTTTTTTTGCGGCTCATTTTTTTTTCTTCATTTATTTTTTTTTTTTTGGTAGTTATTCGTTCCTATTCTTTTTTTTTTTTTTTTTTATCCTTATTTTATTTTTTTGGACTTTCTTTTAGGTTATTTTTTCCT